>BRZM01005584.1:0-11881 GCA_033238685.1 Lates japonicus | reverse complement strand
CCCAACATCGCACATTCACATAATTCTGCAGCCTGGCACTGCAGCTGCAACTCGTGAAGGGTGTTTGAAGTGTGAAACTGATGCAGGCCGCTGAGGAAAATGTGTATTATGTAACACAGTCTCCCCGGCATCAGTGTCCTTCACAGCCACATTCATCAGCTGTGTGGGAGGGAAAAGATACAGTGGAAAAAGTGTTGTTTGCTCTCTACCTGAGTGTGCTGAGGGTCTCATCATAGTTGATATCAGCTGGACTCAGGGCAGCTACCATTGCTGTACGAGAATTCCCCCCTGACACAATGTAGGAAAGAGATTGATTAGAACAAGTTGGGTTAAGTTGTCAAGAGTTGATGGATCATCAAAATATTAGCCTATCAAAGAAAGAAATATTGTGTTCATACCCAAATTTTCTCTCAGTAGCCAGGTCAAAACAGAATCTCTGTAGGGGATGAAGCCCTCTGCTTTTTTCTTCTTTTTATTCTGTGTATTACATTAAAATACATTAAAATCAATGTATAATAAGAAAAACATTCAATTAATTAAACAAAAAAATAAATACATAATTTAAAGAAATTACCTTATTTGGCCCAGAGTCCTAAAATGAAGAAGACAGTGAAATTAACATGTTTATTCTACAATAATATTGGCTTTATCTTACAATCTGCAATATGCAAATAAAAGAAGTACCATTTCTGCCAAAGCAGAGATGACCTTCCCCAGTGTAGTTAGAGATTTGTTGATATTTGCTCCTTCCTGTGATGGAGCAAAAGAGGCAGATAATGTTAAATTAAAAAAAATATATATATACACACTAAACAACTGTCTTAAACAACTGCCTTACTATTGATTAATGATATTTGTCTCTTATATAGGCAAATGAATGTTATTGTGTAAATGCGAGCTGTTTCGAGTATGTTTCATGCAGTGGGTGAAATCATTTTCACCTTCAGCCTTGTCCCTTTGGCTCCAGTAGAATCTGCCCTCTCACTGCCGGCCAAATCCACCAGACTTATTTTACTGACCTACGACAGAGCACCCAATAAATAGACTCAAACAAATGAAATGTAACACATAAGCTGACAATAAAAAAAGCTAAAGCTATTTATCTTTATTCCAGAGACAGGTTTCTGTTAAAAATGACAGCCTTACACTGTTTCATTATCATGATGACCTTTAAACAATCATTGATTTCCAATTTACGACAAGATGTAAATCATGGTAATCAGCTTGTGATAAGCAGTGGTAACAGATCAATGTTAAACAGGTTCATTCAGGATGTGATAAAACTCCTCTACCTTCTCAGAGGTGTTGTCAGTCTCAGCATCGTGGCGTTTCTGAGTGAATATGATGTTAAATACAGCATGTGAGCGACTGCTTGTCTCATTCATGTTGGTGGCAGCCACAGTCCTGCAGAGACAGTGAATACATTTTGATCAGTTTGTGGGGCAAGCTGTTTGTTTGTCACACATTTATCCAACAAGTAGGACATGTTTCTTGCTAAGGATGTGCAAAATGACCATATAAATAAATAATAAATATTGTAGGCACAATGAACCTAAATAATTTAATTAGCTGAATCTGTATACAATATAAAGAGGTTGAATTTAAGTCTTTCAATGCTTGCACAGCTGTAACTCATCAGAAATGTCTTTGATGAATTAGTGAAATTTAATTTGACACTTTGCATATTTAAATCACTTTGCCATTCTGTAGATTCAGTGGCAGTAATGAAATATGAGTTGTTCATTAGTCGATTTACTGACAAAAGTGACTGAATAAATGGACAGCTCCATCACCTGGCCTTGTTGCCAGAGTCCATCAGGTCCTGGATGTCATTATAGGAGGTGACAGCCAGCTTGGACAGGTCTTCCACATAGGGTCCCATCAGAGGATGTTCTCTTACACGGAGATGCCCTTTGTTTTTGGGGTTCAACAAGTCTCGTACACGTTCACAGTAGATTTCCATGTAGCTCACCTGTTCAGATTCATAATATTAGCTTGAAAACATAATGATAACATAATGAGTTCAGGTATAGAGTACTTACAAGAGAAGCTGATGACATTCATACTTACCTCCACAGAGTAGGACATGCTGTTGTCTGTATTGTCACTGATCTTAGTAAAAAGATCTTCACACAGCTGGAGGGGGGAAATAACAACATTATTTTCAAAACTGCATCTGAGAAATTCAGAATCATCTTTGATTTATCATCAGTGCTGGCCATTTAATTGTCATTCTGTACCAAGGGAATGATTCCTTGTTGATCCTTGACATCCTGTTTCCCCATCATGGTGTAGGACTTGCCAGCACCTGTCTGACCATAAGCAAAGATGCAGACATTGTAGCCCTCGAAGGCGTGCAGCAACATTTCCTCTCCAATGTCTTTGTATACTCGCATCTGAGAGGCATAATTGACATCCTCGGGCTGTGGACAGAGATCAATAATCAGCCATGTAAATCTTGAAAGTCCTCAAAAAACTTAAACATGCAACACAAAGAGATCCACATGTACACCAAATATGTGTGCGTGTGTGTGTGTCTTTGTCGGGCTGTCTGTGCAACACCTGCACTGTAGTGATGCAGAAATATTTACCGTGGTGTGGGACCAGTAGGAGTAATCAAAGTTGAAGCTCTTGTTGTCTTTGGCCTGCTTGGGGTTGATGATGGCTGAAAGACAGGACAAGGTACACGGTTCAGTGGGAGGGTGAGAGCCGCCCACGTGAAATACTATCTGAGCTGGGTCGGTGTCATGTTGTGCTAAAAGAGTGCAAAAGACCTTAGTTGCCTTGCCTTTCTGTACCAGTAGTCATCTTTAGCATTTAGGCTTCTTCACAAAGCCAAAACATAAGACTGAAGATGTTTTGGGACAAGAACCTTATGGCAGGGATGTACATACAGTATAAAAGTAAATTTTTCTGAATACTGAATAAATCACTAAGAAAATATCTTTTGTAGGCTACAGTGAAATGACAGAGAGGGACTCTCCCCTGACCACTAATACATTGCCTTTTTGTTCCCCCTGTAAAGCATTTAAGTTTGATTTCAACTTTTGAAATGATATTGTAAATCAAACTCTAAAGATCCAAGCTTGCACATTTGTATGAACAGCTGAGACTATGAAACAAAATTACTGGCTAAAAAAATAGACAAGTTTGGCATCCTTACTTCCTACGTCTAGTTGTACAGTTTGGCCTGATGGTGGTGCCACATGAAAAGGCCATATTGTTACCTACCAGGTTTCTCTACAGTGGCCATTTTAGGACCGCTCAGACTCAGCTTGTCAGGCTCAGCTCATCTTTCAACAGTCGCAGCATGAAAACAACCATCAGCCTTGAGCTGAACTTTGTCAGGCTAAGTTATCCTTTGTTAGCCCCCTGACAAATTCTACTTCTGTGGATCTTGTAATATTCATTTTTTACACTGTCAGACACGTGTTTTTGTAATTTACGGCCTTCCTGTGTTAACCACCTGTACAGTAAATCACAGGTGTTTAGCACATATCAAAATGAGTCAAATCTACCATAAGCCATCAATCCATCAACTCAAACACAAAAACACATTTTCCCATTACGCATGAAGTACTTTAAATTTAAGTTTGACCAATACAGTAAGGCTTTCCCTTTTGATTTATGAGGATCAGTGGATTGTTTTTTACATCACAGAGAATCACAGTCTAAACAATAATATTGTGGTCTGGTAGATTTAGATGACCAGTGATGACTCAAACAAATCTTCATAGTGAAATTATGATGCTTGATCAAATAATTTCCTTCTTAGATATATCTGCTCTGTGACCCTTTACAAATGAAATGGAGGTATTCATTTGTGTTATGATGACAAACACTAACACAGCTCTTAACATACTGTATTTACATTTGGAAGTGTAACAGTATCATTACTGCTGCTCTCAACACAATACCTAAAAGAAAATGATTTATCTAATAACTTGATCCAGATATTTAACTTTAACTTGAATTATAAATCTTCCAAGAACAGATAACTGACCCACACAAAATAATAATATTCTCAAAAAATCAACATGCAGGAGCAATGAGGGTTTTGTAGAAACATGCTTCTGGACACAAAAAGCTTGAGTGATTTTTTGCCAGGGCCTACTGTCTGTTTTCATTCTCATAATTTGGAGAGACAACTACAATTTACACCATGTATGGTGTGGTGATGCCAACTATGAAAATGCTTCCTCCAGGCTCCCAGAGCTCGAGACACCATTTTCTCGGCTAATGTAGATGTGGTCGATAATAGAGGAAAAGGCCCAGAGCTAAGTATGCTCTCAAGTAAGTGTACACACGATTATTTCCTCTCTACACTGCTACTGTTTCCATCTATGAAATATAGGCCAGTGTGGCTGACTTGGGTTTCAGGTTTCCTCACCATGTCAAAGAGATGAGGCCTTGTTCACTGGGCATGATGTGTCCAGGTACTCTGGAAGATGGCCAAATATGAACATAGATGCGCTGCAGGTTTCACGCAGTGCTCACTTTGATCTTTATCCTAGCAGCATATTCTGCATTGACAATACATGAGGTTTGCTGCAAACCACAGCTACAGAATCAATTTCATCAGTCAGATTGAATTGTTTTCCATACTGCTCATTTCCCCTATTGTGCACTGTCTCCTGCCACAAATGGTTCTCTACAGTAATAGGTCATGACATCAGACATAATTAGAAATACCAGGTAGACCTAAATATCTACTTAGAATTGGAGGGACTTCTAACAGCAATCAAGAAATGGTTATTAATCCCTCCACTCATCACATTTGTCTATCAGTGATTGTGTTGTGTGCGCCCTTGTTACCTGTTACAGCAGGCTCTCATGTTGTCGGCTATTACAAACATATTCTGGAAATCTGCTGTGGCCATGCAACCATTTAAAACTTAAAGTAAAAATCTGGTTGAATAAAAAATTACCCAACAGATGGCAACGGCTGTAACTGACCACTTTCCAAACAAAAGACTGTTTCTGTGCAGTGGCAGAGCAGGTGTAACACTGTAAAAGTAGTAGTGTGCCACTGCAACCTGCCTACAATATCCTGTAGGGAGCAACATGTTTTGTTTCCATATAGTGTTTCTGATGTACAGTCTTGACACATATACCTTCCATTACTGAAAAAGCTTATAGATCTACACATACATCTAACACAGATAATGAATGAAGGTCCTACAAGGTTTCAAGGTACCATGTAGTGAAAACAGCAACGGAATTGATTAGCTTTCCTTGCATAAAGCTGGCCTGGTTCAATAAAACCTGAATTCTATCACACAGAAGAAAGCCATCAAATAAACCAAATTTAAAAGATGACCTGGACGAATATATATCAAGATCTGACTACCCATCTGATTACCCAGAAGCAAAACCTCAGTAGGACAGAAGGACATCCTCTCTTTGCTTACTCATCTTCCCATACTCCAGCACCGGAAAGAAAAATGCCTCGCTCTCAGATAAGGTAATTACTTTAGAGTGGCAGTGATTTGCAGTGTATATGAGGGTTACCATAGTAGGGCTGCCTCTTTAAATTGCACACAGTAGCATGGGTGACGTTCTCAGTGGTCACCATTTGCGTGTCACAGTCATCTCCACCTGGGGCCAGCTTCAGCAGCATTTTAAGCAGACAGAGCACGTCTCATCATACTCCCCTTTAAAACCTGTATTCTCTTTTCATGATGGAAACACATTTTATTTGCGAGTTGTTGGGTTTATTGATGACGCCGGGTCAATTCAAGTCATGGAGGGCAAACGTAATTAGACAGAGTAAAACAGCAGCTCATTTTTCTTCTGGCAGTGTGCTCCTATGCCACATCACCAGAGGTGCTCAGGAAAGAATCTGCCATATCCACGGTTTTATCAGAGTGATGCTGCATATACTGGCTTCTACCAGTGAGTTTAAGTGTATTATCTTTACAGCATACAACATATTTGGTTCCAAACCCCGAAATATTAACTGAAAAGCAATCTTATTGTAAAAAATATTTTCAGTGGGTTAATGGAACATCAGTGTGCCCTTCACACTGATTCCTTTGTATCTGTACTATGTGGCCCAAATTAATTTAGTATACTCTTTTTAGAAGAAGAAGAACATTATTTCTGCTCATCTTATCTATGTCATGATGTACACATCTCATATTATTTGGTGATTACCTGCTCTAGTTTAATTTTTGTTGTTATTCTGCTCACCATCCTATTATGGCACATTCCATGTTTGGCTTTGTCATAGCTGCTGGGTCTTCATAATTGTGACTGAGTGACGCTGCTCAGACTGTTACGGGTGACCTGCCCCAGTCAATAGAAGAGGAAATGTGGCTGCGTCAGCAGGTCTGGCAGGGGGAGTGTGAACCCACTGACAGAGGCTGGAGGAGAGCCACATAGATGCTATATTCAGCAGCAGTAGCAGCGCTGGGTTCAGGTGATATGTTGTCTGCTGCTTTAGGTAGTTTTGAATCTAAGTTCATGAAGTCTAACTCTGTAAGATACAAGTCTTAACAACAGGCAATTTAACAGTTTACATCACGCCAAATTTAACATGACAGAGCAGTGAATATCATGCTAATGAGTCCTGAAATGTAAATAAGCAGCATGAATTCACTCAATTCTCCCTAAAATAGGTTGCATTACACATATTCATGACACATTATAGATATTAACTTCTAGTAGTTAAGTACATGCAGAGGTGTTTTGAGTGAGTCCAACATCTGTCAGCTCAGTTTTATTATTTCCTCTTCCCTTAAGCTTTTACTGCAATTAACCAGTTTAACAACAAGTGGAAAATTTTAATTTTGACAGATCAAGCAAGTCAGTCTAATAGTGAGAAAATATGTATGTATTCCTAAGTTTTCTGCTGCAAAATAAATCTGAATCTTATAAATCTTTTCACCAAGCATTTGCACCTTCTCTAGCACTTTAAAGGGAGGCCTATTATTCCTTCAGGTCTGTCCCCTGCATCCTAATTAAGGTCAACGTGCGAGGGAAGATCTCTCAAACACCAAGATTACTGCCATTCTCCTGCTTTGTGGGAACTGGGCTATTGACCCACACATGAGTGTCAGAGAGCACAAAGCAGAGAGTGAGACACACACAAAAAACCCAGAACTCTTTCTTCTTCTTCCTTCCTCAGCCCAGACTACAGAAAGACAAAGGGGGCATTTATACCCTGCCTCTGTACCCCCTCCAGACACTGCAACCAATGGGCTTTTTTATGATATCAGTCTACTCACATCCTCCAGCTCACGTCCAGAGCCATTGACTCAGTTATTCTGCTCTGCTGAAAGACCTGCAGTCTCACTGAAAGCTGCTTAGTGTACCTGACCAACATGTAGTTTTCTAATACTGCTGACATAATGGTAATCTCAGTTTAAATTCTGGAGGAGGCAGGTTGATGAAACAGAATCGTGACAAAAGCTTAACTAAAATCTGGTCATAGAGGCCTGCTCTTGTCTGTAAAGTGATCAGTGTTGAGGGCCTCTCTGTAATATGTCAAATTCAAACATCCAATGCAAATTTCAAAGGTCTACTTAGTTTTATTATTTCCTCATGCCTGAAGCTTTTACTGTGGTTTACCAGCAAGTAGAAATCTTTATTTGTGAGGGATCAAGCCCCCCCAGCCCAAACCAGATGTAACTGAATGCAAGTATGAGGAGATCTTCAGTATAGTTGTTTCTTACATTAGACGTATTAGAATTGACTGTGATTCATAAATAAACGATGCAATAAATGCAATAGATACATCAATCCAAATCACCTTTGGTTCCTAATATTTTTATGACAGAGTAATATGTAGTATATGTTATACACACACTACAGCGCTTTGACAGCCTGTCTAACATTGTACACTGCTGAATGAGCCACATTACTGTCTGTCCTCCAAAACTATGCGTTGGTTCTCTCAGGAGGTCTCTAAACAAACACCATTTAAGAACAGGGTAGTGAATATTGCAGTGAATAAGCAGTAAATGTCCAAATAAACATAAAATAAAGAATAAGCAAACACCAGGCTGATTATCATGTTGACAGTTTTTATAGTATCGTGATAATAGTCATATGTACCTGGATACCTAGATTGATTAAAAACATCAAACAGTCTTTGTGTGATCAGAAGTAAAACTCACAGATTAATTAAGAAAATATCTCCAAGGACATACACACAGTGAATATACTGTATCCCCAGTGGATAACAGAGCCTCTGGTCTAAGTTTATACGGCTAAAAGAGAATATGCTGAAGAATATAAATTTTCCACTGCTATAGAGGCACAGGAAGCAGCCAAGGCACCGCTCTTTTAAAAACCATCACACTGTCAAATCCTTGGGGGACAGTTTAAAGGAACAAGTCAAGATTTTTAAGATTCTAAGTATTTCGTCTGGTGGGGAACCACATCATAGGATGCAACAAATCACACAGTTAAAATATGACAGCCCAAAAAAAGCCACCCAGCTTGTTGTCTAGTCACCCATGACATGAGGAAGGAGGGGTGAGATGGCTAAATTAGGCCAAATGGTAAATATTTCAGGAAGCCTCATCCATTATTGACGGACGGCTTTACCTTGCTAAGCAGACTACATATCGAGTATCTTTCCAGTCTCCTCTCAACCAGAGTCCTCACTCTACGCACTGTATAACCCAAGAAATGTGAGGCACTCTGAACTACTTGCTTAAATACCGTGCAACATATAGGCACAAAAACAATTACAGTAGAATTTACAGAAAATTGTTTTCATTATTTACTATGGATTATTTTGTAAGGGCGCAATAATAATATTTCTCTGAAAAGTTCTGTGTCATTATTGTGCAATATGCATTTTGCATAATGTTTTACACTGGTGGCAGATTTGAATGGACAGCTTAATTTATAAAATGTTGAATAAGGAGCCGTTTTTAAATCTGGCTTAATCTGCCACATAAATAAATAAAAGGCCTTGCCCTAAATAAATATCAGGTCATCTTCGCAGGGAGATTATGTCACCTACAGCACAATTTTCAAGAGATTTTCAGAGCAGGTGATTTCATTTTGATAACCCCTCTATTGTTCTGTTTAGTAACTGAAAACATGGATGCTGCACAGTAATTAGACAGTCGTCAGTCTTGCAGACAAGTTCAAGAAGATAACATTTTCTCCCAGATAGAATAAAATTAGCTTGAATCTCAGTAACATTCCTCTGAAATCAAATCTGATTCTGAATAAATGTTCTGCTCATATCACGTGTCTTGAAATAGGCCTTTCAGAGATTTGCATAGTCACCCCAAGTCCTATGCAGAGGAAATATATATTTTCAGTAATCCTCTCGTTCAGGGATGTTAGAGGTCAAGGTCAGCAACAGAACAGCTGGAAAAGCTTGAACCTGTGCTCTCTGTTTGGAGGTGAGTCCCCCAGCTTAAGCTTACATCAGACTGTGTGCCTGCTGCCAACCACTGTCTACACATGTGGTGTATAGGTATTTTTTTCCTGTAATTTCTATTTAATTCTGAACAGACAATATACACTATATTTTTCATGTACAACAAACCATAGGTGGATTTTTAAAATGGAGGACTGGGGCAGCATATTTAAGTAAAGATCTTGGGGTCAGAGTACTTACTGGTGGTGTTTCCAGACATCTGAATGATGCATTTGCTCTCTTTTCCAATCTCCCTTGAATTGAAAGGGCGGACACGCACCGCCACCTTCACAGAGGCCCCTGCCATGGTGCTGTCTTCCTAGCACCCTGGGGTGCCTTCTTTAGTGCCCAGGTGTAGGGCCTGCAGGTCTATAGAAGGGAGCAGATGGTGAATCCTGATTAATATCATTTCCAGTTTAATCAGCATGTGCAGCAGTTCATATGCAAATGACAGTTATGCTGTTATGTTATGTTATGTTATGTTATGTTATGTTATGTTATGTTATGTTATGTTATGTTGAAAAACGGAGGTCGAATTTTTTAAAGACACTTTTATTTTAAAATTTGTATGGGCAGAATATTACACCTTACAGTTGATGTGACTAGCACAATAGAGGAGGGCAGGGCTATGCAGTTGTAACATGAAAAGACCATGCATGGTCAGCTACAGCCAAGGGATATGGATAATAAAGCTAGCAGCAACAAAAGAAGTGCAGCAGCAGCTAAATGTCAGGTTATTTCCCTGGATGACAATGGCACTGAAACCAGCCACAAATCCAGGGCCTGGCTCCATTCAGCAGCAGCTCGGTTTCATGAACAACTCGTAACTCGTCCCTGTCTCCTAAAAGACTGAATGTGAACATTAAATCACTGTGTGATTTTAGTGTGTGGCAGCATTGTGGGTGTATCAGGAACTACCATGACTCATCATCTGTGGCGATCAAATTACAATCACTTAATGTTTTCATCAATAAGCTTTAACAGTGAGCAATATGATACAATTAGCTTTCGATTCACGCCTTAGTTCAAACTGCAAATATTACAGTACAAATCTATATTAGTTTCTAGCATACTAATACAAGTGTAATTTCTTTTAACTTAATTTATGCCCCCGATTTGGGATAATGTTGGATTTTGTGTCAATATTCACAGTATGTTCTAATGGTTTGTGACTCAGATGTCTGTTATCATCGTCATCATCATCACTGAGTGTTGGAAATTTGCTGTGTCACCCTGCTTCTTCGTACAACCTTCACAGCTGGCACCTGAACACACTAATTTGTGGGATATATACAGGTAACACAGTTGAAAAAGAAAAACAGCAGCTAGGTTTATAAGGTGCATCATGATCTAAACCAAACAGAGGATGAATTATGTTTAAAATACAACAGAGTGAATAATAATGAAGATTAAAATCCAGTCCAATCCAATATATGTTTTTATATGTGGTGAAGATGGAATTAAAATTCTTAAAGCATATCTTATCACATGTTGCAAGTCCATCCACATAATACCTTCCGAAAAAATCATCAACACAGATGTTAAAATTCAAATGTTTGTGTGTGTTTTTTCCGTCAACATCCATGGCCATACAGACTCTCAGGCCAATCAGCTGATGATGCAACTCAGATGGGCGGCCACCATTTTCCCGGTAACAAAGGCTAATGTAATATACCATGCTGAGCGTGACGACATGCTGATACAAATTTACCTTATTACTCATAAAGAATATGAATTTAACCGACAGTTCTGTTAACATGACAGCGAAGCCATTAACCACAGGTTAACACTGGCTTAAGGCCTGTATACTTGGTTCAGGCTAAAACTGATAATTCATAGCTGTAATTACTTTGCGAAAAATTACTTAATGCGTCATTTTCAAAGCTTATGATACAACATCTTTTCAATTAAGTCTACACGTATACCTTTCGCTCAGTGACACGGCATCTCTACTTCTCGTTCTGCTCATACGATTAAAAGACATTTTATCAACAAAAAAAATGTAAGAAATACAGTAACACGACAGTGCATGTGCTGTGTTATACAGCAGCTTTAATGTCATCCTTAGATATTATCTTTCCGACACTGACAGCGTCTTCAATGGCCGCACCCTATGCCCATCTCCTCCCAGGAGGTTTAACACTAAGTAAATAAAGACTGTCTCATTAAAACTGCATTGCTGGTGGGACAATGGAAAAATAATAAGGTAAACCTACCTCTGCAGTGCCAATAACGTCTTGCTATCGTGTAGAGACCGAGTTTGTCGTGCTCGTTTTATTATCCAGCTCCGTAGCTACTTTCACCTGCTCCGGTCTCCTCCAGGTCTGGCACTGCCCCTGCTAACAGCCTCTCCTCTCCATGCAAACGGGGAAGGGCTGAGGTTACCGCCGACGGTCTTGCCTTGCACCCACCCACCCACCTCTGACCAGCCTTGCCAGCGGGGACCCAGGAAGGAAGGTGGCCGGTCAGTTGTTTGGATTGTCGACCGCTTTTTTT
>BRZM01005568.1:0-18826 GCA_033238685.1 Lates japonicus | reverse complement strand
CACCCTTTGTTAAGCTGCTTGATACACTCTATACCCCAGAATCCCCTTTCATCTTCCATGGCACGGTGAGAGAGAGAGAGCTACTGAAAAGGTTGTGTGTGTCGAGAAGACTGTGCCCAGAAAGCATTTAAGCAATGGTATTGGAGAAAGGAAGAGGATAGGGTTGGAGAATTCTGATCAAACTGTGGGTTATTAACCTATAAAAAGGGGCTGCTACAGTTACCTATGGTGGATTTACATGAAAAAACCATCTTTATTAATGGTTTACACAATTTCAAAGGTTCTCTAAATGTGCAGTATGATTTTTGACACCTGAACTAGAAGGAACACACTGGATGAAGTTGAAACCGTTTTCGTCTTAATCAACTATCCGAGAGGACGGATTAGGATGTTTCCCTTCATAATTTCACACAGGATTGAGGAGCAAAATTGTCAAGCCCCAGTTTGATAGATCAATTTACCAGCTGTTCCAGCAGGCTTTTCCTTTAGCTATAATTCAATCCCTCCCAGTCTAACAGCATAATCTATGACACGCTTGATCTGCTATTCATTTGAAGTGTCGTAACATCCTGCTTTATCTTCTGATGTGGCTGAGACCTCCTTGACGCCAGCGCCTGCTCTGCCGGTTGCTAGGAGCTATTTGCTATATGCCGAGTCATTTTCATGGTTATTATGGCCCTGTGTTAGCTAACATACAACTTGCGATTCCAGCCTCTGCGTTGATGCACGTGTAGATGTCAGTAGAGGCACTAGAAAGAATATAAATTTCCACAGTGCCGCTACATTTTCATCATTTTCACCATCAAACGTGTTTCCCTCCTATTGTTCATATAATTATGTGGCTTGAGTGGGAGTCATCTCAGGTCACGTGTATCCAACAATAGATTTTTTCTTTGTACATACACATATACACATTCAAAGGCAGATTTACACACTGACACCCACACACACACTCACCGCTGTAGGCTTTTATCCTCAGGCACCTGGATTGCCAAGAATTACATAGAGAGAAACGTATTCATTTGGGGAACATACACACTCTCCTTCCCAGAGACGAGTCTTCAACATACTCATTTTGTCCTAAGGCAGAGAATACTATCGTTGGATTAGTGGGGTGGTGTAGTAGTTTGGGGCCTTGGGGAGTTCCCTGTAGGTGCACCCTTCTCCTTTTGACCTCCTTCCTCCCCCCTTTTGTGAAACTGTGAGGCTGTGGCAATTTATCTGTGTTAACCACATGGTCTGCTGAAATTAGGATAGAGTAAATATGACTGATGTCATTATCTATGGGTTGCAGTAAAGTGAATGTCTCTGAATGTCATTTTAGGACCATGGCAGCATGTTTGTAAAGAGGTCATGAGTGAGGATCTATGCCTTTATATCCAAGTGTATTTTAAGAAAGCTATGAAGTAAATGAGGAAGAAATAGAAACCTGTTCAGACAGTTAAAAAGCTGAATTTCCTCTATGACATTCTTCTCATCCTGTAAGACATGCTGTATTTGTTCAAGCTGTCTGCATGCACCAACACAACTAAGCATTCAGAAATGTGATGGGAGGACAAATGCAAACTTTTCAACTCTCAATACACTTTCATGCTTGACTTATTTGGTACAGAATGGTGAAAAAGCTCCAATGGAGTGCAACTGTGACATTTATATTTAACCATTCAGTTATCACTGCCATTTTAGAAATGGCATTTTCTCATTCAATTCAAGTAGAACCAATTTAAACTTGGTCAATTTGAATGCACTGTCTGGAAACTGTAATACCTATAAGATGGCTTACATACCCATATGTAATACTAACATTCAAAAACTCATTCTGAAACTGGTTCAGCGGAACTAAAAAAGCTGCTTTATCTTTTCAATTGTGTGATGACATGGTTAGTAAATTGCAATATGAAAGTCAATGGAATACATTAGCTTCACCTCCACCACATTTGCCATCACCGTAAGTAGGTACAATGCTAGTAGCTCTGTGAGGCTGTGCTTTGAGCTAAATACTAACATCAGCATGCTATCATGCTTACAATGACAATGCTAATGTGCTAATGCTATGCAGAAATAATGTTTTCCATGTTCACCATATAAGTTTAGCATCTTAGCATGCTAATATTTGCTAATCAGCACTAAATACAAAGTACAGCTGAGGCTGATGGGACATAACCATAAACCAAAGTACTGAACAAACATTTTGACCTAGATGTAACATTACGGGATCATGAAAGCTATTACAATTCATCCTGAGGGGTGCATGAGTACTGGTACCACATTTTACTGCAGTACTTCTAGTTACTGTTGAGACATTTTCACACAGAGCCACAAACATAAGCCTCATAGTGATGCTAAGAGAAAAATAATCACCAAAATCATTAGGATACATCATGTATAAACCATGAACATCTGTGCGACGTTTTGTGCTATGTTGAGATATTTCACTGGATCAGAGAAAACTTTGGTCTTCTGGTGGCGTAAGTGGAAAAGTTAGAGACTCACCAAGGTAATTAGGATTCTCTATCCTTGTTGTCGGGATGTTTCACTCTAGACCAAACTGGTGGACCGACAGACCAACCAACGGATCGACATTGCCCTCCCTAGAGCCATGTTGCTAGCATGCCTATAAAGTCTCTGATGTGCCTGCAGTGGTTCCATGTCTAGCTTCATAAATATAGTTATTGGGTGTTTTTACCAATATCCCCAGTAATTGGGGCATCATTTTCCTCCACATGGCACATCAAACCAGCCATAAAAAGAAGAGATAAATTCAGCAGTTGGGTTAAGGCTTTGAAGCTGTATACTGCGTGACAACCAGAAATCAGTCTCCACACTGTGCAGTTCTGCATTTTAGCACCACATAATCGCCAAAACAAAAAAATGAATACAATACCCGGAGACATCAGCAGCACAGTTAATTACACCAAAAAAGGATTTTAATTAAACTTAATTGAAAAGAAATGCTATCTGATTGATATGCTCTCTGTATTTGTTTACCAAATTTGCTGTAGGTCATGAAGCATCACTCAATTTTGCAAGCCAATTTGCATGAAAAAAGACGATTCACCCATGGTATTACTTTTCTACAAAGTGCCAGCAGCTGAAATTAAGTAAATATGACTTAGTTTGGGACTTTTTGACGGTAAAGTCGATCACTGTGAAGAAATAGTGCTGCTTCATTTTCTATAAAATTGAACAGTGAGTTCTCACCTGTTGTTCACTGACAGATAGATACTATGATTCCTATGCATGTCCTCAGGCACACAGAAAAGCAAAACATGTACCTATAGATGAATGTTTTCTGCTGCACGTATGCAATGGACGGAGGTTTGTTATCGCTCAGTCTGATAGACACTCGGCTGGGTCACGCAGGGTCTTGCAAAACACATTTTCATGTTGTTTTCGACCCTTGAAAAGACTGTCATCTGGGCCATGAACCCCTCTCCCCGTTCACTTTATCACTGGCTGACGTGCAAGGGGGCCCATACGTGCCTTCCCTGCACACTCCCCCTCACAAACCACACCCCCTGTTTGTTAGAAGTTCAACTTTTTCTTTTTAAACAAGCATCAGGAAAAACTTGTGCCACTAACCCCATTTCCCAAAAGCTGAGTATATATAAAGGTGCCTGTGAAGAGAACGGGGGGTTAGTCTGGGAAAGTGTAGCTTACTGGAAATGTGATAGAGGAGGAGTTGCTGGACTTTTTTGGGACAAGATCTATGAAAGTTTGAGGGTTTATCCAAGAAGGGTCAAGCTCAAGTTCTGATTTTAGCCTGGTAAAGACATCTTATCTCTTAGAAAACAACTCAGATTTTTTTCTGGATACATAATGCAGCTCTGGATTTCAGTTCTGAAACCATAACAATTTTAAGCTATTCTTACTGAATCTTTTTACACCTAAATTCCCATATTCGATCTTGTAATGTTCCACTTTGACCTTATTATATGCATCTATCCCTGCACTTTATATAATAGCTCTTCAGTGTCTCTATAGAGTGAGAGTAACATATGTTTTACTGCCATTTAAGGTAGCTCTCTGTTTCCACTTTCACTTCAGCTCTCCTGCCTCCTGGTTTGTGCGTCTGTCCCGGACCAGGGGGCGGTGGGTGACGTCACGTCATATCATCCGCCGCGCTCTGGGTATGACGTGAGCGCCACCCGCCCCTCGTCCCGGTTCATCGAGGGCAGAAGGCTGAGGTGAGGAGAGCAAGGAAGCCTAGCAAATGACGATGGCCTGTGTTACTCACTCGGGGCTGCTGAAGCTGATACTCAGGGGTGCGAGGATAGGCGTATAATGGTCGAAGTGGGTTTGATACAAGGCGAATGTGAACTGAATTCGTGGGTGTGTGGTTTGAGAACTGAAAATCCAGAGCTACGTGCTGTCGAGAAAAAATCTGGTTATTTTCTGAAGATAGTGCCAGGCTGGAAGAGACGAGCTTGACCATATTG
Organism: Lates japonicus; assembly: GCA_033238685.1. Lineage (NCBI taxonomy): Eukaryota > Metazoa > Chordata > Actinopteri > Centropomidae > Lates > Lates japonicus. Next base: position 14,387 of record BRZM01005568.1, on the reverse strand, counting down.
GTAAACCCTCAGGCTTTCATGAATCTTGTCCCAAAAGTCGGCAGCTCCTCTCATCACATAGCTTCACTTTCCAGACTGGCTTCCGTTCTCTTCGCGAACATACCTATATATGCTCGGCTTTGAGGAAATGAGGTTGGTAACGATTTCTGATGCTGTTTAAAGAAAAGTTGTTGAGCTTTGGGTCGGGTGACCAATTTATTGATGCGGGAAGCGCGTATCAGGCCACCATCGTAGTAAACGAACGGGGAAGAAAGTTGGGCAGGCGGTCTTCGAGGTCGAAAACAACAGCTGTGTGTTTGAACCCTGCGTGTTCAACCATCTGCTCGAACGGCGATAACAAACCCATGCGATACGGCAACATTCATCTATAGTACATGTTTTTACTTTCTGTGTTAACCTGAAGTGCATGGAAATCTGTCTGTCTGTCGATGAGCGCAACAGGTGAAGAACTCTTATTCGAGCTATGAAAATGAAGCAACACTGTTTCTTCACCGATCGACACCTCGAAATCCCAAACTAAGTCATATTCTGTTCAACTGCACCAACTTTTTATGAAAGTAACTACCATCGGTAGTCAATCTTTTTCGCGGAATGACTTGCAGAACGGTGCTGCGTTTACGAGGCTGATGAACAAATACCGAGAGCATATCAATCGAATGGCATTTCTTTTTCGGTGGTTTAAATCGCTTTTGATAACTGTCGGGTATTGTGTTCATTTTGTTTGGCGTTATGTGATTAACAAAATACGGAACTGCACAGTATTGAGACGTTTCTGATTTATCACGCGGTATCAGCTTCCGGCAACCCAACTGCTGTTATCTTCTTTGTGGCTGGTTTGATATTAACCGTGTGGAAGGAAATGACGGTCTGAGGATATTGAAGCGCCCAATGTGTTTATGGTAGATTGTGGAGACACGGAAACACATCGAACTTTATAGGCATGCTGGCAACGTGGCTGGGGGCTGTCGATCGTTGAACGACCATGATCCCGCAGTCTGGGTCGGCTATCCCGACTGTTGAAATGAAGATCTAAATTACAGTGATCTCTAACTTACGCCGCAGACAAAGTTCTCTGATCAGTAATCGGCAACAGGCGTCACTGGTGTTCATGGTTGCCATGATGGTCTGGCAGTTTGATCGGTGTTACTGCTGCCCAGCTATGAAGACTTATGTTGTGTTCTGTGATGCTCGGCGGTAACTGGGCTAGGTAAAATGTGCTGCGCCTCGGATGATTGTGTCTTCGTGATCCCGTCGGGTCAAAATGTTTGTTCGGTACGGTTTATCGGTTGTCTCCCATCGGCTCAACTGTGCACATGTTTGGTGCTGATTAACGAAATATTAACGTGCTGAATCTTCAGGCTTATGTGGTGGTGTGTGAAACGTTGTTCTTGGCGCGATAACGTGGCATTGTGGGTATAACGTGATGGCGTGCTGATCGTTGATGTTGGCTCAAACGCGGCGCAGGTGGCGTGCTGCGGTGATGGCAAATGGTGACCGGCTGTGTGTTCCGTTGACTTCGTACGGTTATAACCGTAATCGTCTCGAAGATGAAACGGCTTTTGTGTTCCAGTTCGAAGATATTTTGAATGTTGAAATATTACATGGTATGTAAACCGTCTTAAATTACGGTTCCGAACGATGCATTCAGGAGAATGAACCGAAGTTTAAATTGGTTCTTGGTCAGATGAAATTTTCTGCGTGGCATTGACCAATGAAATGTGCGGTTACGCTCCGTTGGGCACCGTTAACTGCCAAACAAGTCGAGCATGAGGGTGTGATGAGGTTGAAAGGACTGCGTTGTCCTCCCGTCACTGCAGATAACGGTGTCGTTCGGTGCGTACTGGTGGCGAACAAATACAGCATGTCTTCGGGATAGGAAAAGAATGTCATGGAGATTCGGCACAACTGCAGACGGGTTTCTATTTCTCATTCGCTATTAGCTTTCTTGAAATACGCGGATATAAGGCATGAATCTCGCGACCTGTACAAACGTGCTGCCATCGGTCTGGGCGTTGAGGCGATTCGCTGCGCAACCCACATGAATATTGACGTCGTCATGTACTCTGTCTGTTCCGGCAGACATGGTTGCTGGAATATGCCACGGCCTCTGATTTCTGAGGGGAGGAAGAATTCAAAGGAGGGCCGCCTGAGGGCACAGGCTCTACGCCACCCGCTAATCAACGGTATTCTGTAGCCGTTAAAATGATATGTTGACTCGTCTGGGAGGTGTGTGTTCCCCAGATGGTGTGACGTCCGGGTGCTGGGATAAAGCCTGCGACGGTCGTGCTGAGCGTGTGTGGCGTGAAATCTGTTGGATACGCGGCGGGCTGGACTCACTCAGCCGCGCGGTGCTGGACAATGGGAGGAGGCGACGACGAAATGCTGTGGAGCCTGTTCTTTCTGGTGCGCTGCTGACGTCTGCGTGCGTCGGCAGGTCTGAGGTTGTGTTAACGCAAGCCGCGTAACGAAATGGGCTCGGCGTGGCTCGCAACCGGCAGGTGGCGGGAAGGTCTCGGCATCGAAGATAAAGCAGATGTTGCGACGCTTCAGGCGGGCAGATCAGCGATGGTGTGCTGTTGGTTTGGGAGGATGGTGTAGCTAAGGAAAAGCCTGCTGGAGCAACTGATGAAGTGATCTGTCAAGCAGAATGACGAATTGCTTCGCGATGCGTGGTGTGAGGGAGAACGTCTGGTCCGTCCTCGGACGAATGAGACGAGCGGTCGTCGATGATGTTCCTTCTGGTTCGAACAATCTGAAATCATGCTGCGCGTTGGAAGACGGCACGGTGTGAGCTGGCAAGATGGTTTTTCAGCCAAATCACCGTGAGCCGACCGTGACGACCTTTGCTGGGTTAAATAACCGCGGTTTGATCGGAATATCGGCCTATATTCGCTGTCAATGCCATTAAGTGCTGCGGGCGGTCGTGTGCCGCCGTGCCCGTGAAGGGGACTAAGCGGGGCCATGGAGTGTCGAAACGGCTGGCTGAGGGTGCGTAAAGGCCACGACTCCGGCCCGGGGCGTATCCCGGCGCGTTCGCTGGCGGCTCATTTCTCCTGCCCGCCAGCCAGATCTACGCCCGCTGCATGCAGCTTATTTCTGGTTATCAGGGCAGAAAGGAATATGTTGGGACAGGATGATATCGAGATCAGATACAAGCCAAACAACTCTGGGTTCGAGAATTCAAAAGAATACATTCGGGTGTGCTGGTTAATGCTGTTGTTCGGAATGGTTGACGTTTGGGGAAGGCTTTATTGAAAATCGATCTACCGTAATATGGCAGGTAATGTGGCCGGAACCGGCGCAGCGCTGGAAAAGTGAATGACATTTCTCAAAATCATTCTTCGCTAGTGATATGCAGCCTTCTGCTATATTGTCGATGGGATACCCTCTGCTCTTGGCTGTGACTCCTGCTGCTAAACGCTGCGTGTTTCCCTGTGTGTTGCACTGAGAAGCACTCGGTGCTATCTTTCTTTCGAGAGTACGCAAAACCGATATTCTGTCTGCAGGAGCAGACAAACTGTGACTGTGCTGACCGGTGGTGTGCGGACTGAAGCAGGGTGATCAACATCAGAACTCAATGTTGTTCACCAGGTACGGTACGTGACGGGCGTAACTGTCGAACGCCGGACCCCGGCACAGTGTGCTCCCCATGCCATATGACGTGTTTTCAGCTACTGCTCAGTCGGCCGCTCAAAGTGCCGCCAGCGGCACGATTCGGCCAATGACATCCTCGTATCGCCGCTAATTCATTCTCGTACTGCAGCTCCCTCGTCGTACATTGGCAACAATGTGTGTGTGTGTAAAGAGGAGTGATGCGGAGTGGTGAGATGAAGGCAATGAGAAGTTTGTTTAAAGTTGATGATCGCCTCCGCATCTTTTCTGAGAATGCAGTGGTGTTTTGTTGAGTAGGCTGGCACAGGCCGGGGGTGGCTGTGATCACAGACGTCTGGTGCACGAACGGTGGGAATGTGGGACGGCTCGCTACGGTGGCACCCGTCCATGGTGTTTACTGAGATGAGCACGCATGATGGCCAGCTCGTCGATGATGTGGCAGGGGCTCTTTCATGTGATAACGGCGTTGGTTGATTTACTGTCAAGGAATGCGGTATTGATTGATTAAAGTTGAACGTTTTGTAATTGCTTTCTTGCCCCGGAGATAGATGAAGATTGTTTCCTTTCGTATTGATAAATGTTGGCTGGGCTAACGGTTAACGGTACGGTGAACAAACCGGGGCTCGGCTGGCCTGGCTCGCAGGTACAAATCTGCCAGCGCGCCTCGTTACATGTTATATCTCGTTTGTTGTCTGTGCGTAAATCTGGCCTGTTAACAACGCGTTACGGACAGCGTCGCGGTGAAAATGGCGCGTCGACGCAGTTGACGAATATGGCGCGTGGTGAACGCTGGTGACGGTGGTTGTGCTGGTGTGGCCAGGCCAGCTGTTCTATTTCCGCTAACGTGGCAACGGCAGACGGGCTGTGGTGGTTTCGATGCGTTGGTCTGCCGAAAACGAATGAAGCAAATGAAACTATTCGATACCTGATGAGTGAGGACGAAGATTAATGCAATAACTAATATTGTTGTTCTGCAACTTTGTTCTGTGTCGGTTGTCATGGTCAAATCCTCTTTTGAACGATAACGAATGGTGACGTAATGTTACAACCATTCTCTCACGGTTATCCTCGCTGGAACTGTGCTGATCGCACCGCCGCTGCACCTGAGGCGGCTTTGCTTTCCTGACTGACTCTGGCTGGCAATGTTTAACATGGTGACCTCGCTCGAGGAGATATCGCTTCCTGGTAATGGTAATGAGGCATGTAAGGATGAAGCTAAATACCTTGACTGTTCAGAACGGTGTTTTCCTGACCCATGTACGAAAGCCAGCATCGTCCTATGTTGTTGATGCTCATTATGCGCGAAAGGCTGACTATGGTTGGGTTTTGATAGAAACTGTAATGAATAACGTGGTTTGTATTTCGGCAGGGGTGCCGGTGCTGGTGAAGCTGACGGTGGCGATACAAAATGAACCGGCGTACGAACGTGACACGCTCGAAAATGGTTCACCGGTAAATGAGCAAAACGGACGAGAATGCTCACTGTATTCACCGTCTGACGCTGTTCTGTTTGATCATGCGTGAATGGCCAGGGCTCTGATCGTGTCATGAATCACGGGAGACCGGCTGGTGAGGCTGCATGTCCGGCAACAATCTGCGTGTCGCCGCACAACCTGCCCTGCACTGCAGATGGCTGTGATGCATCGTAGCATGTGATTTTGTTGAATCGTTTCTTCGGCCCATCGCGACATGGCTGCTGAGGGGCAGACTTCGGGCAAGTGCTCGCTTGTTCGAACTGAATGCGCTCATCGATTCATCATGGAGGAGAATCTCAAAATGAAAGAACGACCAACAACAATGTTTACTTTTTGTTTTTCCCAGGCAAACAACGCAAAAATTGAAACATACATATTTATGTCTCCATTTTATTGTTTTGAAGTGAACTGTTGACTGAGTTTTATTTCTGCGCCAAGTGTGTATCTTCCAGCCCAGGGGAAGCGTGTGTTTTGAGTGTGGATGTATCTGGTCCTAGCAGAGAAGCCACGTAAGCTGGCAACGTCCGTCCGTCTTTCTTCAATCATCTGAACTAGTCATGATCCCAAAAGCGAACCACTGTTGAGTGCATAAACACTGTTCCCACCCGCCACAGAAATGCACGTCAAAAACTAATCAGCAATGTGAGAAGTAAGGTCCTGAACAAACCAACTGCTTATCATCTTGTGATCCTTGAACGATCCCCAAACCAAAATTGTGGTGTCTATAAATGAACCTATTAACCCATCTTCCTGAGAAAAAATATCTGATTAGTCTGAATGAAAACCTGACGTCTTGGGGAAAAAACGCCCCTGTCAGATGGGCAAGACGAGATTGACATCGATCCTTCCCAACCCATGGACCCATATATCTAAATGACCTGAAACACACAAACGCAATGCAATGCCAAATTAATTTATCTACCAGTCCACCGCCCAATATCCACCGGTATATAGGATCTGAGAAGATATAGTGACAACTGATAAGATATTTTGGAGCGTGACATTATTTTACCTGTGAACAGCATCACATCTCGGCTGAGCCACCCCCACCTGCTGTTATCACATTTTCACTTTTAAAACCACTCCTGAGACCTCTCAGCATGTTGCTGTCTGCTCTGAGTGTCCCAGACAGACAGAGTGACTGTGAGATTACATCAGAGTATCAGTGTGGACCAAACAACCGCCAGCATGTGCTTTGAACCCAGCAGAGTGAGATCTGCCACCAGTGTAGTTCCTGTTGAACGCAAATTGAGATATCTCACGAACCAATTTCTGGCCAGCACCCAGTGGCCACTGTAAACCAGCCTTAAACCACCTCCAGCACACCCCACCCTGTGACCATCGCCAATAAACGTCCCAGATGAACCTGTGATCCCCACTGAAACAAACACTTACTCACACTTCCCTCAACCCAATCACATCTCAAACCAGTATGATAGTTTGGGAAACACAACAATCACTGACGGAGGATAACAAGATTAAGATTTAAATCTGTGAATACTGTGCATTGAGAACGTAGGTGTTGTCACTATAATAGTTTAGTTTTATCATTTGTACAAACATAATGTGATACTACTGCTTGTATGTATAATGGCTCCTGGCTCATGTAATCAGATTGCAGCATATCACTGACCCAGCAGTATGCGAAGTAAGTTCTAGGGTCCGGATATCATGCAACTCAGAGCATACACCACGAGTTCTGACCATCCTCCCTACTCATTAACATTCTGACAGCTGGGCCAAAAAGCACAACCCGCTGTGCATACGCAGCAGATTACCCAAGCCACAACATCCTGTTCTAAGAACAAGAATCCTAATGAGATCATGTCCTTTGAGTCAAACCAAGACCCTCACCCAGAGAGATGACACAAAAAACATATATATTGTCCACGTGTACAAACTGTTGCAAAACTTAGCAGTTACATCATTGAAGAAACCTGATTTATTTTAAAGACTTTAACAGCAGATCACCTGTGTTCATCCGCTCATATCCAGGTGTAATCAAGAGGAAGTTTATTTTGAGGTAAGAAGCACCTTGCCTCAGTGCATTAGAGCTTTCTCAGCATCTTGATTACTCAGCCAGTATCATTTCACACCTTGACTTGGCTAAACAGTGCACCAATATGACGTGCACAGTCATTACTCTACCAAATGACTGATTTGCTGGGACTGTAAACCCAGCACCCTAGATTCCTGTAGCTCCCCCAATATAAACCCGACACCACCTCATACACAGGTAATCCAACTGGGCTCTGTTTCACCATTTCCAGCATCTATCACTCAGACACCAACCTAACTGCACATCCCAAACAGCCTTTAGTAAAACAACAACCCCTCCGACTTTGCGTCAAACGCAGCAGCAGCCTCAATCACCGGAGCCCAAAATGATGATGGCATCTACAGTCTGCTGTCACAGCCAAGCTGAATAGATGATGACGCCTTGTCCGGGGTCCTGTCAGTCCCAGAGTTTCTGCCAATATGTCCCTAGCCTCTCTCTCTCCTGTAAGACCCCTCCCCACCCCCACCGAAGAACCCCTGAAACTACCCTGTATATCCCTGTGTGTCACCCGCGATCGGGAGGAACTGGCCCCCCTCCCCCTCCTGTCTACCCTCCCAGAACACGCCTCTGGAGGGCAGACGCTCACTGAGCACTCCAGCGGGACCGACAGTTAACCTTTTGCTCTGGGAAATTTCTGGGAGTGGGGCCACTATCTGTGAGCTATTCTGAATCAGACCCTCGTTCTGGGAGGCTCTTTATACTTCTCTGTTGTGTTTCTATCTATCTATCTATCTATCTATCTATCTATCTATCTATGCCTCCATCTCTCTGACAGGGCAACGATCCAACGCCACACGCCACTTCTCCTCTCTCCCTCTTCTTCCAGTCTCCTCCTCTTCTCAGGCTGAATAATTGGCTGAGCTTCAACCTCCTTTCATTTCCAGCCACAGCAAACTGAAAGACTCCATTAGAGCACCTTCTTATTGCCAAAAGAGCCCCCCTCCACCCCTCTTCTCTCTCTCTCTCCCCCTTCCTCTTGCTCTGTCTGTCCTCTCCTCAAGGCCAGGGCCCATCTGATCTATTGATTTGCGCCATCTATAGGTTCGCCTGGTAGACACTTCAATTTCATCTCCTTGGAGCATCTTTGTGTCATTGATTGTACCTTTATTGTGTTATATAGCTTGCAATTTGAACACAATGATGTGAACATTTAACAACTCCAGATTTAAATGTGCCCATTTTAAGTTATTTACCCCACCGTTTACTTCTCTTTAATGTTTTTAAATCATGTTTGTTTACTGGACAGTGATCATTGTATATAAGATCGGTGCATAAATATGCATACATATATGCACAGAGTAAAAGCAGTGCAGTTTTCTGATTATCCACATCAAAGCGGCAGCTATAGATACGGTACATATTTGGAATGAATATTTATATATAGATTGGTACTGTATATATGCATAATGTGAAAAATAATATAAATACAAAATTATTATGTGATAAACATGTTTATATAACTTATGAATGTACAATATATACAATAAATGAGATTACAGAATACAGTAGCACAATATATGGATACAACAGAATGTACTGTATGTAGATAATATGTTATTTTACTGTACAGTAGGGTAGTGTAGAGTTTTTGTAGAACTAAGAAAGTCTTGTCAATAATCTATAGCAGTTCAGTTGCCTTTGATTTAGCTCTTATCTGAATCTTATCTGTTTGGCTTTGAGAATTTACTATGAAGTGGCAATATCTCTAAAAACTAACTTGTCACAGAGTCAATACAATTATTGATTTGCATGGGGAAGAGGTGTGATCTTCACACTTACATTAAGAAATCAATACTAGACTAAATTACTTCTTCTTTTGACTTTTTTTACAGTATTTGCTCTTTACCTTGGGGGCCCAGTTTGTGGTGGTGGAAAGTAACTGTACTTCCATTTTTCCCTGTATGATATGAATGAAATGTTGTTCTTTTTACTGCACTACATTTATTTGGCAGTTGGAGTTAATTTTCAGATTACTTAAAATATAATGGATTGTAAAAGATTAAAGCAGTGATTCCTAACCTTGCTAACTTGTATTGTGGCTCCTTGTCACGTTTCAAATGTGTACATATGGATGTTTTTCCTGCTCTCCTTCCCTGTTTATCACCTCACAACTCCTCAGAGAATTAGTACTTTTACTTTACTCAAATAAGACTTTTACTTGTGTTGGAGTATTTTTACACTGTTGTACTGGAACTTTTACTTTGGTAAAGGATCTGAATCCATCATGCCCCTATCCTGGCTGGATGCAGATGGCCCGTCTCCCCCTGAACGCAGTAGTAAACTTCCTGTCACGAACATTAAATATATCTGTCAGGTGTCATTATATAGACATCTTAACGAAGGTTTGCTCTGATTCTTTGATTTGTGCACCCACTCTAAGGCTAAACTGGTATTTAGCTCTTGTGGACTGGATTGAGTTGAATCTGAACGACTTATTTTCATACTGAGAAGTAAAACAGACACATAAAGGTGACAGTAGATAATGCGCAGGAGTAAATCATGCAGTATATATGAGATTACAATGCTGTCTACTTAGTGGTGATGGCTTTTGTTACCACCAGATGACAGTATTTATCCTCTCAGCTTGTCTGGACCTCATTACCGTGACATCTATGGACCCCTAGTGGAGGGAGGAGGAACAGCAACGTCCTGCAGTGCCTGATCATGCAATGCAGGTTTAACCTATTCATCTAACTACTTTTCAGAGTACTCAATTTCGATTGCATCAATCTCCTGAGCCTTTATACAACACACATATAGATAGACTGTATTTAATTGATCTGAGATAACAAGCTCTATATGTTGAAAAATGCACATTGCACACAAAAGAGGGAAAAAAAAGAAAATTATATATCAGTAAATGTTTTTTTAAAGTGCAGATTTTCCTTAAAGCCTCTTAAAACCACTGATGAACATCAAAATTCAGATTCAGGAGGATAATTTATTAAACAGTGGCTGGAATATTATTCTTGGAATATTTATCTCAGACTGCAGTGAGCGGGCAGAGTCACATGCATGATAGAAAAGGTCAATGAAATGGATTGAGTGAGGAGAAAATCATTGCACACTCTTATTTCTCTGCCAAAAGGTCTTCAGTGGCATTAATGTCCTGCTCTCTGTGATATATAATGAAAGATTGTGTGTGTGCGTGCATGCGTGTGCGAGTCTGTGTGTGAGTCGTTTAGGTCTACTGAGTCTTCATTACACCAGAGCTGGGTCCACTCCTGTCCTCTTGCCCTCGCTCATTGCCTCTCCCTGTGCCGGCCAGGGAATAATGAATTACAGTGGATGCCATGGGGGGGCTGTGAGTGGCTCAGAAGTGGACTCCATTTTAGCTCAAATTACCTCTCAGATCCCATTCAAATGGCAGTCTCAGGCTGCTCTTTGCCTCCTCTACGTGTTCCTATCTGAGGGTGAAATGATCCACTCACGCCCTTTTCTTCATTTACTCATTTACGTAGCTATGATTCCTGCGTTTTCTTTTCTTTTTTTTGCTGGTCAATCCCCCAGTGCTCTAGTTTAAATCACAGAAAAGTCAAAAGGAATTGAAACAAAACATCCCCATAAAAAATAAAACCACACAGAAAAAGAGACGGCACCATCTTTAACAGTGTAAACAACAGTCCATGTCTCAGTGGGATTTATCAGTTCAGTCAGCATGCTCAGCCTTGTGTGCCATTCCTGTTGATTCCTCTCCTTCCTCCGCAGGACAATAATACAATGACAGCATAAACCTCAGGTGATGGCACATTATGCATGCCATCCAGACAAATCCTTCCCAGTGTAAATTAAACACATCCAGTGCATCTTACAGCCCAGATCAGACCCTGTAAATCGACCAGGGTAATAATAACAACAACTGAATAAAAAGCTAATGGAATAAATCAAGGTGAGCATTTCCATTGCAAGATCTGTCCTGAGAGGCAGACAACAAAAACTCTGCATCTTATGGCAAGTCAAAAACAAGGAGTCGGCTACAAATTTACACCACAGGCCAAAATCAGCATGCTCACACCTTGGTTTTCTATAAATAATGAAAGGTTTAAATATGAGGGGAAGCTCTTTCAATCCCGATTCAACTATTTTACTCACTCATTTTAAAATAAGTTCTATCTGTAGGCCTGTGTGTGGGCTTTAATTGTGTAAATTAGACACATTGATCAAAATATCAAACATAAAAAAACACAATGATTCAGTCACTGTCTGTTTGTCCTAAAAACTACAAGCCCTGACACCTGTTGTGTGGCTATACAAACCAGAAATCACACACATCTACAGCCAATTCCAATCTGTTCATGCACACACACATACACACATATAGGGAGTATGTCCTGCGTCACCTTTGCATAATCCAAAATCATGCTTGCAGCGCTGCTTAGGATGCATTAAAGGTCGATGTTTGTCATGTTTTAATTAGTCTTCATTAGTAGGCGTAAGACACATTTCTGGGAAGCAACAGGCATGCGAGCCCATTCACCTCGCTGCTGAGAGATGCACGAAGTTGGCAGGCTAAAAACCATCTGGGAAAGTTATTGCGCCTAAAACGGCCTTTGACAAGTGACAAATTCACAACATATTCGCGGCTGGGAGGTAAAAACAACTCAGGTGCACACGAGGGTGGGGGAGTGGGGGTGGTCGGTGTTCGGGGTGAAAGGGACTCCGTCGCACATGGCCCTTTCAGGGGAGTCCAGCACTATTTTGGCGAGTTAAACGGCACAGGGCGCGATGCCACACAGGGAGAGGGGTCGAATAACCGCTTATGACTGACCTCTTTCCACTATAATTAAAGTTGCAAGCTGGACCCAGAGACATAACAGAAATTGTTTCCTCGCGTTTAGAATGAACTCCGATCTGAAAACGGAAATAATGTGGAGAAAAAACACGAGGGCAATCCAGGATTTTCAGACCACTAATTAAATGTGCAACTTTGAAAACTCTATACTGTGATATAAAACCTTCCGGCTTGTTGTTGTGATATTTTTCATTGCGCTGATACTCATTAAATCCACTAGAATAGGCTACAGTTTGAAGATGAGTAAGATCTGTAACATGTAGCCTATTTAATATGGCCCATATGCATTTTTGGAAAATGCACCTTGCATCTCTGCAGAAATGGAGTTACTGCAAACTCAGTTCTAACACCTTTTGATTTTCATGAGATTTAACACCTTTAAAATGAATAAAAATCTCATTGAGTTTGGTGTGGCGACCTCATTATGACCCAACCACATATCTAACTGCACTGCTAATGAAACCTGCTCTAAAAGGAATAAACATGAGTTTATTCTGCAGCAAGTGCTTTCCACCTGTCTCTCTCCCACTTGTTCCTCCCTCCTCATAAACGCGAGACAGGTGCACGAGGCATGTGGACGATCCAAAACCCGCAAAGCATCGTGTGTCCTCCCCCTCGCGCGCAGGAGCATCGAGGGCCAAAAACTTTAGGGGCCACCGATCTGAGCTGGGCTGAATGAATGAATGAAGGGGGGGTGGGGGTCAGTGAACATCAGGTAGACTGTGGAGTCTTTTACATTACACTGGCTTTTCTTTGAGGTCTGTTTAGCGGCACATTTTCATTCATAAATGCCCCCCCCCTCCCCCACCACCACCCCCTCCATGTTGCAGTGGTAGCCTATTTGTTCTGTATGACTCAGAATGTAAACCCATTAACCTTACGGAAATAGCCACCACGTGCAGTTCATTCTTTGCTGTCACAAGTAAGACGTCCCGACAAAGTCCTGAGGACCAGCTGGAAACCTGGTAGGTGAAGAATTCAGTGGTCCTGACACCAGTTGACTATCACACAGGATCTACCTCCATGAGGCTTTAATAGTCTGTCTGAACTATTTATTAAAGAAAAGAAAAAAACTTCTCTGACTTTTACACGTTTATTCTGACAACCCTCCTTAAAGCTGTGCAAAAACATGCAAGTCTGAAAAAAGAAATCCTGCACATACACGCGCAAGTCTTGTGCGCACCCTCTTCATTTTTTCCTGAACAATCAGATTTTTATTTCTAACCCTTTACTGTCCATTGTCACTGGGTCTGAGCTGTTTTAAAACTCTTTGAATCAGGAGTCATTTTTTTCAACCTTTCATTTTTTTTAAATTTCAAAATAAAACGCGTAAGGTTTTAAAATGCATGTTTGGCAAGAACTGCCTATACGGGTGGAATTACTGGTGCAGGACACAGCTTCCATTTTCTTTTTGGAGTTATGTTTTATTTTGTAACTTTAATTTAAGCCTTTGAAGTATTTTTGTGTTTAGTCTTTATCTTTAGTCTGGCATTAAAAGTCTGGGCAACTGAACAAACTGACTCCTGGTGTTGCTTATGTTACTCTCACGGAGACTGAGCTCGTAATAAGTCTGTTCATTTATACACTTTGTTAAAACTATATTTTCCAACTCTTCGGCAGAACCAGAAATCAGTATGATATTAGCTAAAGTTGCAACAGTATAAATGATTATTTTCAGCCAGTTTTAAATTGATCTTTGCACTTTGCATCCAACACAACTGAACCATACAGCATAGCTACAGAAACTTTTTCCACTTTCTCTAAAATGATGTGAATTAAGACGAGTTTTGCTGCTTTATACCTGTAGGAAATGTACTTTTTACATCAGACAAATACTTGAAAAATAACTTTAAGAAGTGGCCATCAGTTGAGCATTTTTCTTATATTAGTGGGGCATTCGAGAGTTTGCTGATGGGAACTCAGCCGCATTCAATTAGCCTTCATCTAATTTAGCTGAGGCCTTAATTGCGCTCAGGGTGGTGCAGTTGTTTGCGCTAAGCTCTGTTTGAGACTTCTTCTCCTTAAGAACAATCCCAATTCAAATGAGACTTATCTACGCCAGACCGATCAGACGGATTAAGAGTTATTAAAACCTATGAAGGGCTGAAACCAGAAGATTGTGCTGCCCCAAAGTCCGCGGCGACTCCTGAGGATTCCTCTGTAAACACCACGGAAATTATATAGACATCACCTGCATGATGAATAAATAGTGGGGTAAAGGATAACATCTGGAGTGAGAATAGAAAAATTCATTAATTAGGCTTTCAGAAGCAGCATCTCGCTGCATGTTTTCCTTCAAAATAAAAATCCAAACTTAAGAGTACTTTGGGATTTAACCCAAATGATCCTTACATGCAGAATACAGTATTCAGCATGGTTTAACAGTAAAATAAAGCAGGAGCAAGCGGGCACAGCTTGCATTTTACACTGCAAAAATATCCATATCTTG
>BRZM01005552.1:20012-31233 GCA_033238685.1 Lates japonicus | reverse complement strand
AGTTGTTATTCCTTTGTTCCCCACAGTCTCCAGGATGAGAGGACAGCTACTCATTCTATTACAGCCTTCATACCTCATTCTAACTGTGTAGCTACAATAATAATTACTGGTTTCTTCATTAGTCATGTTTGTTCATCCTACATCTGCTGCATGTGTTATGTTATTACATGGAGTTTGTATTTATTTTTACCTGTGACAAACTTAAGACACCTAATTTTAACTGTATTTGGTGGAGGTGTCTGTACTGTGTTGTGTTTTCTGTATTTGTGTTTAAATGCTGTGCACGTTGTTGGCAAAACTGCTTCACTCCTCCATCTTCTTTCTTCATGTGCTTGTCTTTTGCGTTTGTTTTGTGATGTGTTTTCTTACGTTGCAGTGTGGAGCTGTCAGGGCCACCTCGAATCATTACTTATTTTTCAGAAAGTCAATTTACAGCAAATTCACAGCATCCTTAGTAGATATGTTCTAGCCCCTTAAATGAACCTTGGTTGCATGGTAGGATATTAACTGAAACCATCTTTTGACAGAAACTTAAAGAAAGTGTTAAGTTAATGTTTCCTTCCACAGCTACTGCAAAAACTCTAAATAGCCTGAATGTGAGTGTGAATGCATTTGTCTGTTTATGTGTTAGCACTGTGACAACCTGAATACTGTGTCAGAGGTTTCAGACCCCTGATCCTCAATGGGATAAGTGGATTATCCACTAATTTTAAACATGTAAGGAAAGACATAAACTGAGTGAGCAGAAGGCATGATGCAGCTAAAAGTCTCTTGTCATTTCTACCCTTACTCAGCACTGAGCCTAGAATAGAAAGATCTCATTTTAGTCCTACACGGACTATCCTTCAAGGATCAAGGAAATCTTTATTATCCCCAAAGGGCAATTTGTTTCACAGCATTTCAGAAATGACCCCAAGTCTGCAATTATTCAAACTTTTCATGTCTACCAACAAGTTAACAAGTCAACTGGGTCTGCCTTATTGTTGACAGAGGTCAGTTTTGACTGCTATTTTTAGAAAGGTTGTCAATCATTACCAGGAGGTGGAAATTAGTAAGCTGTGGACTAAAGGAAAGGTAGAAAGAAAGGAAAAAGTTAGAATGAGAAGGCAAAATTCCTTTTCTTAATCAAAACATGAAAAACACACTGTCACACTGCTGTAAATCAACATTATTGTGAGTATTTACATACAAATATGTTTCTTTTTTGACAACTGTTCTTTTTTGAAAAAATACAAGGGGTAACCACATGAAATCCTGTAAATTCACATATAGTGGACATGGTACTCAAAAAATGAATCTGCATTGTGGAGATTTTTGGTTTAAATGTATTGTCTATATCAGACTGGTCTGGGAGCACTGTAATTTCATTTTAAGCTCCTAATGGAAGTTGAAGAATACATTTACTTATCTTATTATACATCCTATATAATTATATAAAACCATAGATACATAGATTAAAAACACTTCATTCTGCTGTTCTTAAATCCAACAACTCACTACCAGCTAATGAATTACACATACCACTGTTACACTGTCAGTGGATAAAAGATTAACTTTTCAGTGAGACTTTTAATGTTTCATGGAAAAGTAGAATGACGTTCAGCTCGAGCAGCCAGTAAAGGACAGGCAGCTGAGGATTCTTCCAGCAGTGTGTTGGTGATAAACTAATCTGTTTAAGGGAGGAAGTGCTAGAAAGGTGTTGACGGCACAGCACAGATGAGCATCCTCAATTGACTGTCCCGTCATTTATCAGGTGCCACATTCCCTGCTTACACCACACAGCACTGGACACTGGGTTCAAATAGTGTCAGAAAATTTGTCGCGATCATGACTTATTGCCATTCTTGGTGTTGCCCTTAGCATGTTAGCAATGTGTCATAGTGTGTCTGCTGCAGCTATTGGTAAAACATTATATTTAAGCATGTCTTGCCCTCTTGTCATACCAACCCATAAAAAACACATTGACCTAACTGAGCTCTCAGTATTGACTGAAAGGATATTGTTGTGGCAAAGTAAACTATGATGTCAGCTGAAATTATAAATGGAGTTCTTCTCAGAAAGTCTTGTTCTGGTCAAAGACCCTTAATTCATAGAACCAGTTCTACTTGTTATGTGCTTGGTTAAGATTGGGGAGTGGTCATGGTCATGGCTAAAAAAGTGTACCAAACAGTTTTCCATTAAATATGGTAAGTACTTTGATTTGTAGACTTAAAGCTGCATTAATGAGTTTTTGAACAAAAACTTTGTACATGTTGAACATCAAATTTTACATATCATGGCCTTGCAAAGCTGTTGCAGCTAACAGGTCCAGCAGACACAGAGCAACATCAGCATTCATTTAAAGTTTGGAGTGTTTGTATACACCTGATGCATGTAGAGCCAAAAGCAGTAGCCGCACCCTGAGTCTGGTTCTACTCTAGGTTTTAAGACTAAATCTACACAGTAAAGTTAAACAAAACAATGAGCTGCTATCAGCTAATATGCTCCACAGAGATGTTTTTGTTTCAGTTGGTGTAGTATGACAGAACAGCTCTATCTTGTTGAATATGACAGAGCTGACTTCAGACTTCATTATTTTGTGATGAGGTCACAGGTACTGTTTCCTTCTGAGGACTCTTCCATGTTGACCCTGTTTGTGTATCAGTGCTGAAGTTGAAGGGTGCACCACCACTCCTGTGTCAGCTAAACCCTCCTGCAGCTCTGTTCTTGCTGTCATATCAAGGCTTAGCTTTGCCTCTCTGTGAGACCTGCAGTTTAATCTGAAAGTTTGGTTTTCTTTATCTTCTCTCTCCTCTTAATGACATATTAAACAGTGGAAATTTTAAGCTGGAAGTGCTTTGATATCTTTTTATAGCCTCTTCTGCTTTGTAGACATCAGTTGCCTTTGTTTTCAGATCCTCAATCAGTTGCTTAGAGGAGTGTTACCACAAAGTTTTAAGAGTCAGAGAACTTATCATCCGCTGATAATTCCTAAAGACAGCTCTTTTCCTTATCAGTCAAATAAGGCCTTACATTGTTTTACAATCCAAACTTTTGCTCCTGCAACCATTACTGCTTAAAAAAAAGTATTTCATATTAGGGATGTGCATAAATAATCGATTAGTTGATTAATCGACACAGTAAACATAGTCGACATCTATTTTTAAGAATCAACAAATTTTTATTTGACTAATTTCTAATGGAAGGAGATTTATATTTTACTTCACAGAGACGTGGAACTAATGTTTATGGTTCTGTTTCACTGGTGTACTTCTCTACTCGTCACTCTATATAGTATAAACAAAAATTTAGACAGTCTTGACGTGAGAAACTAAGCATTTTGAGGTTGGTGCCTCAGCTGGTCCACCCATGGGTGTTGTTATTTACGTAGTTTAAAGGTCAGGTAATTGCTTGAGAGCCTCTTGAATAATCTTGAGCCTTTAATCATCATTTATTCGGGTATGTTGTTTCAAATTAGTTCTTCAGTGTTCCTTCGTTCAGGTTTTGCTAGGGCTGAATATCCACCAGGCTCATTAGACCAGCGTTTCATATTTAGTCAATTTCTCTCTACGGCTTGGCAAGGGCCGTTAAGGGAGGCTGGTTCTCTGATTGCAGTCAGTGGTAGCCGGAAATGTATCTAGTTTCCCAGACTAGGAACTGCAACAAAGTGACGTCGACATTTAAAGATAATGGTGAAAATGTTTTATTCTCAGCCACTTGACCAGCAGTGCCCACAGAAAAGACTGGTTTGGCACCCTATTTTCATCATTACAGCTTGATGAACAATAACAAGAAGGCTTTGTTAAATAGTTCAGATGTCGCGGCTCCGAAAAAGAATCATTGATAAGAAAACCTGTAACGGCTGGCGCTGGACAGCTCTCATGTTTGGATTTTTGTCTGCTCAAGCGTTACATTGGCGATATGACTATGATTCCGGGTTCCGTCGCGCAGACGCTCTGGAACCGTTGAACACACTGCAGGAACTTAGTCGGTGGGTTGTTGATGGTGGAGCTTGAGGTGGGGAATTTGTTTGCGTCTGTGCATTCCACCTAGATTACTGTATTGTCTGTTCATATAAGCACCGTGGACAAACGTGGGGTGCCAAAGCTAGTTTAGCTAGGGCGTTTCGAGTTTGCAGGCACATTCCACACCTAGCTATAGCAACATTGTGATTCATGTCGGCACCAATAACATTAGAATGAAGCAGTCTGAGGTCACCAAAGCTAGTTTAGCTAGGACATTTGAGTTTGCCAGAAAGATGTGTTGGCATCGATTAGTTGTCTCTGGTCCTTTACCCATGCAGGGTAATGATGAGGTGTACAGTAGATTAATGTCTCTGAACCGATGGCTGGCTCGTCACTGTAGTGAGCAGGGATAGTTTTGTGGATAACTGGCCTTCTTTCTGGGGCCGCCCTGACCTGCTGAAGGCAGATGGCCTGCATCCTACTGGAGTGGGCGCTGCTATTTTATCTAGGAATATAGACAGGTGTTTATGTCGGGTTTGACAGTAGGGCCCTAGTGATCGGCAGGTCGCAGGTGAGTAGAGAACCTGCTAGGTCTTTAGGTGGTGCAGTTTTGGAGTCCACTAGCTTAGATGATAAATCTAACCAGGAAAATTCGCAGACTTTAGATGCTCAGATTGATAGCCTGATCTACTGCATTGAGACTGTCTCCATTCCCCGCCGTACTATTCACAAGTTTCTAAACCACCATGTACAAATCACCACTCCTGCCACTGGTGACAGTGCTATGTCCCATAAAGTACTGAATAAAAGGCCACTAAAATTTCCTAACAGAAACACTAGATGCCTCATTCCTATTAATACTTCATCTATAAGTACCTTGCCACACCAGGCTGCTACCAGCAGCTCCAGGCTCAATATGATCCTCAAATTTGGCTTTATAAATGTTAGATCACTTTCTACTAAGGCATTATTGATAAATGACTTGATTCTTGAACATAATCTGGATATGATTGGTCTATGTCAAACATGGCTTAAACCAGATATGTTCCTGCCTTTAAATGAAGCTTCCCCACCTGAGTATACCAATGCACACGTTGCTCGGGCTATGAAAAAAGGTGGGGGCGTCGCTTTAATTTATAAGTCTTTCTTTGGGCTAACCTCAGCTCTTAATGTCACTTCTAACTCCTTTGAGGCTGTAGTATTGAAACCTTCTCCAGTAGCTTCAGATCCCCATGACCAGGAAAATAGATTGCAACCACTCCACCTTGTGGTACTTTACAGACCACCTGGCCCCTACTCACAGTTTTTAGATGAATTTGGAAATTTTTTATCATGTCTTGTCACATATAGTGATGATATTCTAATTATGGGTGACTTTAACATTCACCTAAATAAGGCGTCTGACCCTTTAAATATAGCCTTTTTGGCACTTATTGATACTTTTGGGTTCACACAGTCTGTATATGAACCTACTCACTGTGGTGGTAACACTCTAGACTTGATTCTTTCCCATGGGATAGAGGTGTCTAATCTGACTATCTCTCCTGTCACATCTGTTTGTTTCATTTTCTTATCAAATTTGATGCAACTTTAGCCTGTCCCCCTAAAATTGTCTCAAATGTATCTTCCACCAGACACATAGGTCCCACAACTTTAACTGTTCTTAGTGAGCAACTACCAGAGGTCCTGGCCCCTTTTACGGCAGCAATTGGTTCTGTTGATAACTGTACCAGAGATTTAAATACAACCTTGTCTAGTCTCCTTGATTCAGTTGCACCTCTCACCACTAAAGTTAAACAGCCAAAGAGGTCCACACCCTGGTTCACAGATGACACACATGCTCTAAAGCAGGCCTGTCGGAAATTAGAGCGCAAATGGCGCAAATCCAAATCAGAAGCTCTGTATCTCCAGTGGCACCAGGGTGTTCTGGAATATAAGCGTGCGCTGTCTACTGCCAGAGCAGCATATTTTTCAAAATTAATCAATAGCAATAAACATAATCCTAGATTTCTTTCTGACACTGTAGCTAAACTCACTGAAAAGCAGCAGGCTCCTAGCTGCTCACCCTTTACTGCTTGTGAGTTTCAGAATTTTTTCTGCAGTAAAATTGATGAGATTAGATTAAAAATCAGTTCAATTTCTCCGGCATCTGCTGCAGAACCGGCTGTGCATCATACTGAGTCTCAGAGAGTTTCTGCTCTGATGAATTTTGACATTATATGTCTTGATTCATTATCTAAGATAGTACTAGCTTCTAAACCCACCACTTGCCTTCTTGACCCTTTACCAGGTAAACTTTCCTTGGGCCCTGCAGTGCTGAATATTGTGAATCTATCGTTGACGACTGGCACTGTTCCTTCTAGCTTCAAAACAGCTGTGGTTAAACTTCTACTTAAGAAACCACACCTTGATCCTGGGTCTTTAGGTAACTATGAGCCTGTTTCAAATCTTCCATTCTTCTCTAAAATACTAGAAAAAGTGGTGTCTCAGCAGCTTTCAGCTCATTTAGCTGATAATAATCTAGTCAAACCTTATCAGTCTGCCTTTAGGGCCTTTCACTCTACTGAAACAGCACTTGCTAAAGTAGTAAATGATCTGCTACTCTCTTTGGATTCAGATTCCACCTCTCTGCTCCTTTTACTTGATCTTAGTGCAGCCTTTGATACTATAGACCACTGTATACTCATGGACCGACTGGAAAATAGATTTGGAATCTCTGGCCTGGCCCTCAGCTGGTTAAAATCTTACTTATCTGACAGAACTCAGTGTGTCTCTTGTAATAACACCTTATCAGCCTTTTCTGATGTGAAATGGTGTACCCCAGGGTTCTGTTCTTGGCCCCCTGCTTTTCTCTCTTTATATTTCTCCTCTTGGCCAAATTATTCGGAGTCATGGAATTAATTTTCATTGTTATGTTGATGATACCCAGCTGTATGTGCCTATAAAGGCTGACAATGCCTCTCAAATTAGGGAACCAGAGATCTGCTTGTCTTCTGTTAAAAGCTGGATGTCTCAAAACTTCCTGCTTCTTAACTCAGACAAAACTGAAATGCTGGTTATTGGCCCAGCACGATATAGACACCAGTTCGATCAAGTAACTATATCCCTTGACAATTGTGTTATCTCTCAAAGTACAACAGCCAAGAATCTGGGTGTCACACTTGATCCTGCTCTTTCCTTCGATCAGCACATTAAAGACATTACAAAGACCGCCTTTTTTCACCTACGCAATATAGCTAGGATTCGGTCTTTTCTTTCCATGGCAGACGCTGAAATTCTAGTTCATGCCTTTGTTTCCTCTAGACTTACCTAATGTGGTAAGGTTTGACCACATTACCCCAGTTTTAGCCTCCCTTCATTGGCTCCCTATTCATGTTAGATCAGACTTTAAAGTTCTCTTAATGACTTATAAAATTCTAAATGGGTTAGCCCCCTCATACCTGTCTGAACTTCTTAACCCTTATATTCCCTCCTGTGCTCTGCGTTGTCAGAGTGCAGGGCTGCTATCTGTCCCCAGAGTTAAAAAGAAGTCAGCAGGCTGCAGGGCCTTCTCCTATTGGGCCCCCTTCCTCTGGAACAACCTCCCTATTGATATTAGACAGGCTGACTCAGTTGAGGCCTTTAAATCCAAACTAAAAACTCATCTTTATGCCTTAACTTTCGACTAGCATATTATTCTGGTTCCTATTTCAGGTTACCACTTTCCTTCGGCGGGTTGGGTCAGTCTCAATGCATCAGTTAAGCTTAGTAGTTAGTAAATGATGTCCATGATGTCCTGCCGACGAGATTACTATAAACTGTCTTAATATCACTGCATCACTCTAACTGTATGTTCTTCCCTCAAGCACATTAGTGCCCAGGCTGTGCTTCTCTCTCCTACTGTCTCTTACTGCAGGGTTCTGCTTCCGGAGCTGGAGAGTCTCCTGCTGCTCCCATGATCCAGCTCAACCCATGATACGACAATAATTAAACATTTGTTAGTGTTAGTGATAGTGTTTGTGTAACCAGGTGTAATGAGGCACGCTGCTGAATCAATGTGATGGAGGATTTTTATTTGTTTGCATCGGCGGAGTGTTGGAAGTCCCAGCCGCAGATACCCGCAGTTCCGTGGGGGCCTGGCCTCCATGACAATGAGCTGCTCTTAGCCCGTCGATTTAGGCGGCCTTGACGCATTCTTCGGCCCTCAGTCGCGAAGGTGGTAGCCAAAACTCAGAGGAAGGAGAAAGCAGGGAGAACCAAGTTATAAAAGAAAGGGCGTCAGGCCCGCCTGCAGGACGTCAGAGCTGAGGATGGGCGTGGGAAGCTAACCTCACCATCAGAGAACCGCAGGCGAGGCTCAAGAACTGATCAACAGACAGACGAGCATGATCAGAGTTCCCAATGAGTGGAATGGAACAGTCTGAGATTAGGACATGATCCAATCTTAGAGATCAAACCTTGAAGACGGATCAACAAGAGATGCCACACACCTTTTTACAATACCCTGCCTGCTCGTCAGGATCCTGGGAATCAGTGAACTGACTCCTTCCACACCTGCTTATATTTTTCAGCTGGTCAGGGCTAACGGACTATTTTTTGTTTAAATTATGCACCTGGTTCCTATTTTTCTTTCTCATGCAACCACCTGTAAAACCAGGCGCTATAAAATTACCACAGTGCTCACTGCCTGTGTGGTGTGTGTGTGTGTGTGTGTGTGCACATTACTGTACTATTGCACGGCTTGGTCTGTGTATCTGCAATGTTGTCTCCCCGCCTGTCCCCACCCCTCTGTCGACCCAACCCGGTCAGGGCAGATGGTAGCCCACCCTGGTCGGTTCTGCTCGAGGTTTCTGCCTCTTAAAGTTTTCACTTGCCACAGTCGCCCTGGTGCTGCTCATGGTGGGATCTGTTGGGTTCTCTATAAATTATAAGATAAAAAATCTGATCAACCTCCTGTACAGGTGCTGCCTCGAGATAACTTCTGTTATGGTGGTGCCTCTCAATAAAATGGCTTGACTAAAATAGACTAATGCTTATCTTAAATGATTATATTGTGACTCAAGCTTATTCATTAATGATTCAAGATTGACTCCTGTTATTCTAATGACTTAGGACTTACAACTTGTTTTGCCCTCAGGTTTAAAAAGTCTGATTTAATTTCTCAGGTCTTCAGTTTTAAGTTTTAATTACTAGTTTAGTAGCCTTCTTAGAAAAACCAGCTAACCAAATCCAAAAACTCACATAAAAGAATCAGCAGGGCATGTTTTCTAGGCCACTGACCGACATTCAACCTCGCCAATCCGCCAGCTAGTTGGCTGTGATACTGAATATCGCCGTCTGGTGTTTTTAAGGATTGGTGGCCTATGAGTGATGCTGGATTGTCATGCGCTGTGATCTTTTTTCAGGGTGTTACACATTTCTTTTAAGCTCCCTCATTTAAAGCAAAGCTGTATATCATGTGTAACTCATATATTATAGCATTCTTACCTTTGTAGAGACTAAGAAAATATGTGTTAGTCGTAAGGTGTGTAGTAGGGCCAATAATAAAATAGTTCTGATTAAGTGGAAACCAGCAGACTAGTGGTACCTGAGTCGCTCATGCATTCATTGGTCTTCCAGCCTTATTAAAACAGTAAACATCATTCAGGTTAGACCCTAGCCCTAAACCGCCTTATTACACTCAAGTCCCTCAGCCCTCCACCCTGCTGTTATCTGCATTAACGCATCTGCTTTCATCACAATGCTGTGCCCGCCAGCCTACTCAGGACATTCTGGGAGAAATAATTGTGTTTAATGTTAGGATGAGGCACACAATGGCAGGGCTAATAATGGACCTGAAGGCAAAGCAATGCTAACGTGGGATTTTGTCCGCAAGTATACATGGGGTTCAGTGTGACAGGCAATGATCTTACGTGTTTCTGTGGTGTTGATGCCGTTTGTCCTGGTTTAAAATAGTTACTCACTTAACCAATCGTTATGACATTAAGTGGTAACTTCATTGCCGCCGCCTGCCGCTATGCTCTAACAGGATGATGGTCACCGACAAACCACCACTAATTTACTGGCAAGTCAAAATGGGTTCCTACTGAAGGGGAAAAAATCGATCGCTGGTCCTCTTCCTTTCACATTTGTTTTGAACATCTAATCAGGGTGGCTGAACTGGTTGTGGTACAACCGCGCCAGCCCATCCTCCTGCTCTGTGCGTTTGGGAGCCTGCCTGCACTGCACCTGCCTGCCTACCATGCCATGCCCTGGGTGTGTGTGTGGCCTCTTTCTGTGTGTGTGTCTTCGTGATGATGATACGGTATTATGGTTCACCAGGGCAGACAAGGATGATGAGACCGGCTGTCACTGTAAGCAGTCAAGCGCTTATTCGCCAAAATAAGTACTCTGACAATACTGCCCTTTTGAAGCAGCTCTTTTCTCTCTCTCTGAAAAAATATGGCAGCTTCTGCGCTCGCCTGCCTCGCCTTTCCTCTGCCTCTGCACTCTCGCCTACCTCAGCTGCCTCAACTCTTGCCCACTAACTACAGAGTCTGATTCATGAAACAAACTGCCCCTCTTACACAAAACCGGTTATCATCAACATTTTCCTCTTACAAAAAACCCTGAGAGGATAAAGCAAAAACACTAGTTGAATGGTTCCATTCCCCCTGGATACATTTTAATGGGGCTAAGGTGACTAAGTTCCTCAGTCAGTTCCATTGCAAAAGAAGAAGAAGAAAGAGAGTCAAAGTGATTTCCAACAGGGCTACTGGAGACTGTATGCTCTGTGATTGGCTGACAGGTCTGCTAACAGTCAGCAGTGTCATCGCCTCATGGTCTCACTGAGATTACAGCAAGGTCTTTAGAAAAGATTTATTATGAAAAGTGTCAACCCCATAGCATTTAAAACAATATGTCGTCGAGAGTGTTAGATAGAATAACATAACATGTCTAGATTAAGCGTTCCCATATTAGTCGTGGTGTTATGTGGTTATTATCCAGCAATAAGATGTAAAAAAAGATCTTACTATCTTTTTTCAACATTCCTTCATACTCCTGGAAACTCTTAGCATAGTTATTATTCCATAATTCACGCGCCGTTGGTGCTGGATGTGTGTGTGTGTGTGTGTGTATGTGTGTGTGTGTGGATAGCAATAATATGTGTGGACTGGAAAATGTCCTCGGTCCACCTATTCCACAATTCTAAGATATTCCACATATTATCAGGGCTAAAAGTTTAAATTCAAATACATAAATAAGCTAAATCGTCACTGCCTCACCCTCTCACTCACTGCCTCACTTGCCTGCACTTG
>BRZM01005539.1:11043-22037 GCA_033238685.1 Lates japonicus | reverse complement strand
TCTGTGATTAGTTAAAAAGGCCCAACGTGTTGTGGTTCGAGGTGTGATCCTATGTTGAAACCTATGATACCTTCTCCCTCTGAATGAAGTCTTTTCGGTTACAAATGGCACAAATCAAACTGTCCAACTCTGCGGCAAAATTGGTTTCAGCGAGTGGCTAAAATGCCGGTCATTACAGGACAAATATCTGTGTCTCTGCGCACTTGCGCCTATGGCGAACGAGATCCCTGGAAAACATAAATAAGGTCAAGTTGCTCATTTATTTCTCCAAGTTGATCACAGACTAGTGACTAGTTTTTAGTCTCTCTTGCAACCTGGGAGCATCTGACCCTGCTGACTTGTTTGCTGCTCAGCCTGTAGCCGACGTGTGTCAGGTAAATGCGCACCGGCTGAGACTCGGGACTGTCACCCGGCGCCAGTCTCGAGCATTTTCGGCCATTGTATGACAGTGACTTCTGACACGAGATCCCCGTCCGACCGGAAAACTCCCCCCGGAGGCCCCTTTTCAAAAGGCAATTGTGCAAGCTCTCAACAATCACTTGCCTTTTCCCATCTATATTTGTCCAGCCTCTCTCTCTCTCACTCTCTCTCTCTGCACAGCGCATTTTTAAAGTGAGTGATTTTATTACATTTATACACATTACGAGCCTGTGGCATGAATTCGTTGTAATCTGAGCGTCCAGGAAATGGATCAACCGTTTCCACAAATGTTTTTTTTTTTTTAAAGCGGATCTCAGCTCCAACGTGCGCCATGGTGGCATGTTGTGTGCAGTTATGGCCTGTAACAAGGTCTGTAGCCTATACCGAAAAACCCTCTGGTAGGAAACCTCCATCCTCTACCTGCTTACTCATTTTCTAAGCTGAAGTGCGTAAAATGGTTGTTAGGAAATATCTGGCGCAGGAAACGAGACAAATTCAGCTGCAGCGTGTGACCCATAAGAGGGGGGGTGAGCGGAAAAGCCGTTGATGATGCATTTTGCAATAAGTGACCCCGACGACCTGGTCATCACGTAGTGTCAGCAGGTGGTTTTTACTATGCAGGCTGTCAGGGCTGAATGTAGGTTACGCGTTGATTGGGAGTTAATGGATACATTGATCTATGTGTGAAGTACGCACGGCCGTGTGAGTCAGTGATTTTTTTTTTTAAAGAGCAGCAGTTTAGTTGTAGCCTAAAAATAAACCTGGAGTCACCCCATAATACATTCAGAAAATACGATACGATATGATCAGAAAAACTGCTCGTTTTGGAAAATCGTGTAGGCCACTTACAGGCTTTAAGGTGTTTGCCCTTTCCCTAATATTAGAATATTAAAAAAAAAAAAAAAGATCACAATAAGATCACATCAGAACCACTGGCCCTTTATGTCCCCACAGGAATATTACAGGATTTACAGCACATGGAGATTTTCCATGGAGGAGTTCCTGTGATTCTACCTTCCCCTGTCCTCCAGCAGATATTACAGGCTGATAGATGGAGAGAAAGAGAGAGGGGGGTTAATCTAAATACCCAGCCTCCTCTGCCTGCATCCCTGCCTGCGTCCCGCTCCCTCCTCCTCCGCTCTGGAGGGCACTTGCGTGTGATGGATGAGTTAAAAAGCCTTTCCATCCGGCAGGACAGGTTAAAGGCCAGTGGCAATGCAAACACTCATATTTTTTTTCTTCTTTCCCCCGAGAAGTGAAAATAAACTCGAGCGAACGTCGTTAATCACACACCAAACACACCTCAAAAATTACAGTCTCGGTGTATTTTTGTTTTTAATTTTTCTCGCTCTTTAACTTGTAAGGCGAGCGAAGCGAAGCTGACCACAGGGCCCCGAAAACAAAGCATATAGAAAATTAAAGCTGACGAGCAGACTCAGAGGCAGGGCAGCAGCAGAGATGTAACAGGACACGGTGGGTAACAGGAGAAGGACAGGGCTGATTATTGCCTTGGTGATGGTTTCCCTGCTCGGTCCAAGGTCTGTTTGACCTGGGAGCCTAACAACCAACAAACAACCTGACAGAGGAGATGCAGGTGTAAATAAAACAACCTTTAATGGCTAATACAGGGAGAACACTCAGAGGGGAAAAATCGTCTTAAAAGACCAGGAAATGTCTTTTTTTTTTAACGCCTGCTCTGCATGCATACATTCATCATACTGTATGTTTGCACAGCCCAGCAGCCGTTTACTGTGGGTTTATAGAAAAAAATAAAAAAGGCTGATAACTTGAGCTGAGGTGGAATTAGTTCTCAATATGTCAAAATACGCACAAAAATGAGTTTTGACTCACAAAAACCAATAAAAACTGATATTTTCCATCTGACACATGGATCCCACCACAACGTTAATAAAAGGCCATTTTGCTTGAATTTTCTCCACCAGCACAAATACAAGCACATACGCAGTAACCCTAACCTCCATCAGCCAGTTTGTCTTTATTCTAATTATGTCTCCAACCTGTGTCCAGCTAGTGTTCTGCATCTGAACTCTAAGCTGAAGCTGCTTTGTTTTATTTTATTATAGGTGATTATTTCCTAAAAGAAACTCAAGTTTAAATAGATTGTACACAACCAGTTTCATCTGCATGTCCAGCATTTAAATATCTAAAACTCTGGATATTTTCTGAAGTTTTCACGTCTCCATTTTACGTCCTTTTTATTTGGTCAGTGATTACGTCCAGCTTCCAACCTGAAATCTCATTTGTTTTTACAAGACAAATATTACACGAAACCTTTTCTTCTGAATAGAGCTTTTTGTCTTTTTCTGTCCATCTGGCTTGATGTTGTTTCCACTTTTCAAAGGAGAAAAAAAAACCTCACCAGGAAGACATCATCATCACCAGAAACCAGACACAAAAATAAAGCAGATTACTCTCAGTTAAACTCCACTGTAGGTTACTTTGTTGAAAACTTTGCTTCAGTCTGCTCTCATTTGATTTCCGCGTGCTCCCATTTGCATCTCATCATCTGATATTTCCGCACACCAGCATGTGGTAAAATGCCCTGCGCATTAATTCGCCACATATCACACATATTGTGCCCTAACAGCCTAAAAGCAGATGCCTGTGAACACGCACATCGCCAATGCTGTGAAGTTACCACTAACAGGCTCTCTGACCGAAGCTACAGCAGCTTTTAGTTTTCATACATTTCCACGATAATCTCCAGTTTGGATAAATATGATCAAAATTATATATATATATATATATATATATATACATATATATGTAAAAACGCTTATTCTTTCAAAGGAAACTGAAATTGTTTGAACGAGTCGTACCTGGGTCCCCACAAGAAATCACATTCTTCGACAGATTCAGTTCCATTCCAGTTGCCTGAAAAAAAACAGAACAAAGTTGAAGCAGGGGCAGCTCACTTGCATATCACAGTTTTTTTCTTTAAAAGTCAAACACTTTTTTTTTCTTCTCTTCAAGCAAATAGTGTTAGAAGTATATAATCTATCATTTCTGTTGCTGATACGCTGAATATATTTGAAGTTAGTTCAAAAACAGCAACCAACGATTCTGTAATACAACAGTGCTGTAACACAGGAAACTTCACATTCACGTTGGATTCTTCTAGCATCTGAATTCTCAGTTTTATTTTCAACAAGTGAAAAAAAAAATAACTCAGTTGATACTAAGCTAATAATAATAAATACTATTAATACAATAAAACGAAAATTCCAAGGCAATGAAGCCACAACGAAGTAATATAATAAGAACAACCTTCACTAAACAGCAACTCAGAATCAAACAGCCTATCACCAAAAAATGCCTTCAGCTGCTGTTTATTCTGTTTTGATATGAAACGTTTTCACGCAGATCTTTATGTTTAGGGCCCTCAGTACCACCCCCTAACCCAACATTATTAAACCATTGCCATGAATATTACACACACACACACACACACACACACACACACACACACACACACACAGCCCCTCTTATCTACAGGAATCCCTTTGCTGTTTTTATGTCCTCAGTAAATCTTCACAAAGCTCTGTTCTGTCGCCGCGTGCTTCACTGCGCGCACACGCCTGCACTTTATGTACTTATTTAAATATTTATTTGGTTTCATTTAAGGCATGCAGACTATTTGCTACATCTGACTGGCAATGATGCTCGGACACTCTCACTCTCACTCACTATATTTAAGTTTCTAACTTCTATTTCTTCGGGCGAAGCAGTTGTTCAGTTCCAGATATGCAGCTGTGCTCAGTCCACTCTCTCTCCGGCCTCTCTCCGGTCACCACAGCTTCTCTATAGATCCCAACTAGCAGACGAGATGCTTCACTTAATGGATTCAGCACTTGTCAGCATTTAATTTTCTCCATCATGCCTAACGCAGACTTATGTGCGATTCTTGTTTTGGAACATCCAGAGCGTAAAATGGCCAACAGCGAGGTGCCAGCTGAACCTCCTGACCGGTTCCCAGATCTAAAACACAGCGACTTGCCAGACAAGGTGTGTGTGTGTGTTTTCTACTCACCAGTTGGTTCCCAGCAGAGGCAGACGACAAGGGAGGAAAAAAAAAACCGGAACAAAGCCTCAGAGTTTCCCCATGCAGG
Organism: Lates japonicus; assembly: GCA_033238685.1. Lineage (NCBI taxonomy): Eukaryota > Metazoa > Chordata > Actinopteri > Centropomidae > Lates > Lates japonicus. The sequence goes on along the minus strand of BRZM01005539.1, from coordinate 17,487 downwards.
TGTTCAGTAAATCCACTTTATGCGTCGGCTGCGCGTAAACGCTGCGTCCGCGGTAATCAGCGCTTTGGTTGCGTCTCCGCGGCGCTGCCTTGCTTTTTCTTCGCCAGCGCTCTGCAGCACGCCTCGCGGTGACGTCACGACACCGCAAGCCCCCCGTCGCTATACAGCCTCTGCCGCCACCCACCCGCCCACCACCACCACCTCCCCCTGTTGTCATCCTCCTCATCCTCGTGCACCTTCAGACCCCTCCTCATCCCGGGGCGTCTTCATCATCCCCCACCATTTCTTTCCTCGTTGATTTTTCTCACCTTTATCACAGTCATCCTCACCTGACGTCACCCTCATCTCCATCCTCACACCTTCCCTCATTAACTTCATCCCAACATACTGTATATCCTCATCCTCAGTTTCACATTTTAAGATTTATTGTCATCCTCATTTATCAGAACCAGCAAGCAGGGGGGCTGTAAGAATATTTTAAAAAACGAATAATAATAATAATAATAATAATAACAATAATAATAATAATAATTTAGTTTATAGTTTTAAAAACTACCCGTCTTGTCTAAGCTGGCTCATAATTTCCTGTATTATTTGTCTGTGTGAGCTGTGACAGCCACTCTGAAGAAAAACAGTTTCGGTGTGAAAACCTGAGGATCAAGAGTTTTTATGATGCGCATTAACAGAGCCCATCATTTGTGTTGTAGTCCACTGCTTTAACAGCTTTTCTCTAAACTCACACAGGTTGCTTAGGACATTAGAAAAAAAAAAAAAAAAAAAACTGTCATACAGCTCGAAAAATTATTCCATTTTTCTCATGGTCATCCCATGTAGAATAGTATCATACTTATGATACTTTAGCTTCCACTGTATTAGATTTTAAATTTATTTATTTTACAAAGCCCCCAAAATACACAGCAGTTTCAGCTTAGTTCGTTACACAGGCTTTATGTGTTACTTCGCTTGTCAAACACAGTATTTTCCTCAGCACCTCATTTCTATAAATAACCTCATTCTCTGCAGGAAACCGTCTTCACATATTGTTTGTTTGCAGGCACCAATAATAATGTTTGTCTTCTCCATTTTAATCAATTCGGCAAAATGTGTAGTCTGAACATTATAGCCCAAAGCTCTTGTTAACGGACGATTATTTAAACAGTTACATGTTCATGTCCTAATATTTATGCGAAGGTTTAAGCGCTGTTTTGTTTTGCTAATCAGAAGCTTTTAATTGTTCCAATATTTTGTTTGTTCTGTGGTTTAAATCCTGGAAAAAGTCAACTTTTTTTTAAATATAACAAAGTAAAAATCATTTTCACCAAACAAATTCAATAAAAAGATTTCCCGTTTAAGGAAAAGAAGATGCTCGAATGGAAACATTCAGGCTTTGGGGTGTGTGTGTATGTGTGTGTGTGTGTGTGTGCTGCAGCGGCGGAGAGGTCAGCGAGGAGTGAAAAGACGAAACACAATGAAAACGATGACAACAAAGCACTTTTATAAATTCTTTAGCTAAAGTAAATAAACTGATGATTCGTGTCAGGTCTTAAGCGTCGCTGCGCTGCTGTATTAACAGACAAAAGGCCTAAAAAGGCGAAGTAACACAGTAGGCCACAAGTAGCCGAGACCGAGATTAAAGTAGATTTAGACCATAAGCCGTGGAGGGACTGGATCACTGATTGAGACTTTTAATAAAAACATGAAAGTGAAAATGAAATAAACACGGGAAAAATATTCAGATAATTTCATTTACATATCCAGTATCTGAAGGGAAGTTACTTTGTGTGTGTGTGTGTGTGTGTGCATGTTCTGATCAGGTTCCTCTTTGCGTCGTTGATATTTGGGACAAAAACACACTTTCGGCCTGGATTCGTGCAGCCACAGGAACGGGCCAGTCCCATCCAACCACCGCAGCGTCTGTGTGGCAAGGAAAAAAAAAAGAAAAAAAAAGAAGAATATTTCCAGGTCCACATACTTGGTTTACAAGCTCCTTCTTTTTGGCCTGAGACATGGGAGAAAGTGTGAAATTTGTCCCACCCTTATACGCTTTTCCTTTTCAACTCGGCCCAAGAGCTGCTCGCGAAGCAAAGCCCCGGCTCTGAGACCGGGATCGCGGAGGGATTAAAGTGGGGGTGGTGGGTGTGCGTGTGTGGGGGGTGGGGGGCTGCGGGCCTCCCTCCAGGACACGGACAGACCTCCCTTCCCATGGAGCCTCTCGGAGACACCGAAGGCTCTCACACCTTTCCTCACGTCAGCTGTTCTTTTTTTTCTCTTTCCTCTCTCCCTCTTTCTCGCCTTTTCAGGAACAAACCAGGTTGCTCTTGTATCAAAATGGACGTGTCAATATTTGTCCTGCCCTTAACAGGTGAGAGGCAGTGATGTAATGCTCGGGCCTGAATCTGTGCAGAAAAAATCCAGACAATTTGGACGCTTGATTTTCCCACCCCAGTACTGCCACTTACAGTCAGGAGCTGCTCTTGCTGAATTATTATGTCCAAGTGGAAACTGTGCCAAAAGACTATAATAATGTGCAAAAAACACTTAGTGCGCTTTTAAATTAACATTAACAGCTGATAACGACCAAATAATATTAATATTAGTCCATATGCAACATCCAGTTTGGAGCCACAGGACATTGTGTCCATTGGCTCTCATTGAGCCTCAGTTCGTTAGCGTAGCTGTATCCACAAAATAGTAGTAATGACTATCACCCTGTGTAATTGACTACCTATGGGGGCCTGCATTTAGCACAAATAATGGTCTTATACACACACACACACACATTCTTTATAATAATTGGGCGGTAGGCGGGCAGGTGGGGGGTCTGTGATTGCTCCTTGGTGACTAGGGGTAAGTAGTACCCACGAAGGTGGGCTCATCTCTCTAATAAATAGGTGGAGGGATTATTTGGCCGTTTTGGAGTGTGTAATATTATTGTGTGTGTCAGGGAGGTGTGCAATATTGTGGGACATTGTCTGATGGTCACCTCCGCAGCGTAAATAGTTATTCCTAAATAACAGAAGGGCTGACACGCGGTGGAAGGGTGACAGTTCACCTGTCAGGAGAAGGATTTGGGTTTTTGGAGGAGGCTTGGTGTGTAGTGTGCATGTTCAAGATGCATTTAACACACACATCTACTGAAGTCGTGTGTATTTCTAGATCAGTTTCGCAGTATTGTGTTTTAATCTAGTCAAACCACAGTGAAGTAAACTACTTTTGTTCTTTGCTCTTTCTCTTCCTGTGGCCCTTGACCAGCGACTCCCAGTGAGCTCCCCATTCAGGACAATCATAATAAAGCAGAGCTGGTGGCATTAGTATGAGCCTGTTTCCACGCTGAGCAAAGAGCAGAGAATTGTTTGAACCGTCGTCGTCCAAACTCTGTAGAATCAATCAGGAGGGGTTTTGCGGGCTTGGCTGGGCGGCTGGAAGCTGGGATGGAAAGCCCAGCACATGGCGTTGCGGCCGTTTTAGGGCTTTCCTGTCAGCCCAGCGTCAGCTCCTGGGTAATTCAGACGACGCGCAGTAAACACTTCTGCTGCTCGGCGAGTGAGCCACGCTAATGCCGCCAGCTTCTGCTGTGCTCGGTGTCTGGTGGGGGAGTCGCTGGAGTGGCGGTCGGCGGTGATGAAGAAGGCAGAGGCTAGTAGTTTGCTTCACTGCGGGACTGACAGATTAAACAGCCAGCGCCACGCGGGCAGTCGAAAATGCGACTCTGCAGATGTGTGTGTTTGTGCACCTTACGCCAGCTACGACGGTGAACGCTTCCACCACGTGTCGGCTGCTGTGTTAGGAGCAACACGCTGCGGGCGGGCATCGGTCCTGACCGTTTCCTCCCCGGGCACACCTGCCTTCAGGCGAGCTGAGTGTCCTCCGCGGTACACCGGGCGGGGCTGTAACTCCTCAGGTCACTCGTTGATGATCACGGTTCTCCTGCCTGCCTGCGCGCAATTGAGAATGTTGTGTGTGTAGGACTCGTTGTTACAACAGTGAACACTCACGAATGGTTTCGGTGCACGGTTGATGGTGCCTATTACTGTTTTATTGGACTGCGGTGCGTAACGAACGGGGCAATGAGCCAATGGACGCAATGCTGGCTCCAGGCTGGTGTTGCATGGACTGTGTGTGTTGTTGGTCGTTTTCGGCTGTTGGTGTTAAGCGCGCCGTCGTTTTTTGCATTGATCGGCACGGCACGGCGGACATAATTCGGCAGGCTCCTGCTGTGAGTGTTTGATGAGATTATCAGCGTCCGTATCTGGACTCTGCGGGTCGAGCGAAACGTTCCCGTCACTGCCTCTCACCTGTTGAGGGCAGGACAAATTGTTTCACGACTGGCTGGTGACATTCCTGAGCGGCGAGAAAAGAAGGAGGAGAGAGAAAGAACATTGTTTGAAGGTGTCGAACTTCGATTGTCTCCGAGTCGTGGGAAGGGGAGGGTCTGTCCGTCTGGAGGGGCCCGCATGCCACACGCACGCCACCCCTCCTCCGCCGTCTGACCTCTCCAGGCCGAGACTTTGCTGCAGTGGGCCGAGTTGAAAGGAAAAGCGTATGAGAATGGGACAAATACACTTTCTCCATATCTCGGGCAGGAGCTTGAGCAAATGTGGACCTGAAATATTCTTCTTTCTTTCCTTGCCACAGGCTGCTGCGGTGGTGGGACTGTTGTTCTGTGACTGCACCAGCTGTGGCGACATCGAAGCCTGATCAGGCTGCACAAAGCAACTCGCTCGAACTGAATGTGGTGAGTATCTGATTTCCGTGTTTATTCATTTTCACTCGTGTTTTATTAAAGTCTCAATCGACGATCCGGTCCTCCGCGACTTATGGCTAAATCTACTTGCAATCTCGATTAAACACTGACTGCAATGTTGCTTCAACGCTTTGAACGCACGTGCGGTATTCACAACGCGGCACCTGACGCGAATCATCGGTTGTTGCCCAGCAATTTATAGAGATGTGTCGTCGTTTTCGGTGTGTTTCATCTTTCGCTCACCGCTGCACACGCGAAAGCCTGAATGTTTCCGTTCAGCAGCAAACGAAGAATCTTTGTTAATTTCGTTTGGTGTCGATTTTGCTGGTGTTGAAGTTGACTTTCGCTGGCAATGAACGGTAAAGCCGCAAAACAAGCAACGCTGCGCATGTAATGGGACATGAACATCGCTGTTTAAATATCGTCCGTTGACAAGGCTTTGAGCTGCGTGTTCGAACCGGTGTTCAAAATGGAGAAGACAGGCTTTGATATTGGTGGCCTGCCAAACAACAGCTGTGAACGAACTCACGAAATGATTGTTACTGAAAGTAATTAATGCTGTGTTTGACAAGCAATATTGCATAAAAACCGTGACGAGGCTAGCTGACACCACAGGCTGTAAAATAAATAAATTTAAGTCATACAGTGAGCACTAAGTAATGCGGTATGATGCGTACCGTGGGATGACCGTAATGGAATAATTTTCGAGCTGTATGATTTTTTTTCTATTAAGCTTGGCTGCAGAGACTGAAAGCTGTTAAGTGGACTACAATGATGGGCTGTGCGCATCATAAAACTCTTGATCTCAGGTTTTCACCCGTGTTTTGTCAGAGTGACAATGCAGCTGCCTGAACATGTACAGGAGATATGAGCCGGCTGAACAGGCAGTTTAAAACTATAAACTAAGTATTATTATTGTGTTATTGTGTGTGTGTGTGTTCGTTTTTATGTACAGCCTGCTGCTGTTCACAATGAGGATGACAATAATGAGCAGATGAGATATGCAATGTGAAAGATGGAGACGGGCGGGCGTCGAGACGAACTGTGGTAATCGGCGAAAAAAATGATCGAGACTCGAAGACGCCCGGAATGCGCGAAAGAATAATGTTGCTGGAGGGTGGTGATGGGCGGGTGGCGGGCGGGGCAGCAACGACGAGCGATGGTGACATCTGCGGGCGACGCTGGCGGCAGGCACGGAGACACCGTTACCGCGGACACAGCTTGCGGCTGTTGTAAAAGTTTACTGGTTGCCTGCGTGGCGAGACTTTGTTCAGTTTCGTCTGCCTCTGCTGAGACAGTGAAACTGCACACACGCTGACTCTGCTGAAGTCGTCGGGGTGTCGGGAAAATTCGGCGGCACTCACTGGCAATTTTACATGGTGTTCAAATAATCTGCTTGTGGTGGAAGAAAATTAAATGCGACGAATGCTGAACCATTAGTGAAACGTCTCTGTAGTTAGGCTCTGTAAAGCTGTGTTTTCCGGTGGACTGTTGCAGCGCTGTCGCAGGCTGAACTGCTTCGCCCGGCTGGGATTGAAGGCAAGCCTGGTGGTGGGGAAGTAATCCGGCATTCGCCGGTCGGCAATGGTGCATGCAGCAAGCGTAACCAAATAAATCGTGTTAATAAAGTGCGGGCGTGTGCCTGGTGGCACGCGGTGGCGGCTATTAATTGCTGGTTTTATCGCTAACAAGATCATCGT
>BRZM01005515.1:39663-62544 GCA_033238685.1 Lates japonicus | reverse complement strand
ACACACACACACACACACACACACACACACAGACACTGCTGTAGAAGCAGATTAGCAGGCATTGCTGACTGGGTGTCTATGGAGGTGACACATCATCACATCGACCTGCCAACAGAGTACACTGCATGGTGATGCTGATCGCACACACACAAATATACAAGCATGCACATTCACACATGCTCTCTCTCTGACAGACATATAAGTGAATAGGGTGTGAAGAACCTAACACATACTTGCATCCACAAAACCACTTACAGGAGTGGACTGGATGCAAAAGACAACAGGAATCAAATAAATTGCATGAAAAGTGCATGAAAAAGGTGTGGGCACAAGCAGACATACAAACACTCAGAGTCAGTCTCGCACACACACCTAAGTGAGCATGAGTGGAGGCGACAGAGCGTTCACATGGGGTCGAGCTGGTCCTGGATGTGCCAGAGCCAGCAGCTGAACGCTAGTCTGGATGTGAAGGTGTCAAACTAGCTTGGTTATAGAGCTAATGTGGAGCTGCTAGACTGGCACACCTGGGGCTCACTCACACACAGACACACACAGATATACTCATATGTATGCATAGGTGCACAAAGATACACACATATTCGCACATGTCAGGAGGAGTGTAAACATGCATGCATAAACATATCACATAGGCATAAAAATGTCAAGACACATGCTGGCCATGTATAAACACACAAATGGACATGCACATGTTCATGGCTGCAAACCCACAATCACACACAGACTTGTACGTGCACACACTTTTCTCACACGTGAGTGAAGTACAAACATGTTGGCTAAAGTGTAAACACTGACAAGAAGGAGCAGAATCACAGAAGAGCAAACACTTGCATACATGCAGTATGTAAATAGCCACACACACTGATAAACACATACACACACACACACACACACACACACACACACAGTCACAGACATGAATGATGTGTGCAGCCATCCTCTGCTTCATACCAGGCCACTGCTAGTGTGACAAATAAACTTGCTTACACATGGCACTGCTTCACACAGTGATGGGCTAAATAGGGCATGAAAAGGTATGCACACACACAGACACGCTCAACATCAGGTGTGTGAGGTGAATGTTAACAGAGACACATGTGGCTCTGATGCCCGGTGGGATCTGTCCTTGTCCTCTCTGTGCCCTCTGAAAAAGCACACTACAGTAAGGCCCTGACTGCAGCTACATTCACATACTTCACAGCACTACAGTTACAATTATATTATACAGCTGATTCTGGTATGTTGTTTTCTAACAACTCCTGAGACAGTTTATAGCCTCACTAGTGCATTTCATTATTTACTAGCATTCACAGAACTCAATATGTATCTTAATGTCTAGCATTAGCTTCCCAGGTTTAAATGGAGAGTTTTACAAAAGGATCCTAATTCTATTTTGAATACAATTAGGTAGTTTTAATCTCCATATTACAATATTATTTTATTGTTTATGGTAGGGATGTCTCAATTCAATTGAATGATTGGTCTCCCCCTCCTGGCATATTTCAATGGATTGGTATCAGCTAAAATGATATAGATGAAAATCTGATCCTTCTATTACTGTAGTCTACTGTGATTTGTCCACCTCATCTTTACTGTGTTGCAGCGCCTCTCCTTTAAGTTAGCCAGGCTCTACACTACAGCATCCCACTGCATAAGCCAGTGAATATGTGTGTGTGAAAGCAGAGTATTATTTGGGTGTAGTCTGTCTGAGTCAGTCTGACACTGAGGTTGGGAAGATACACAGGTATCATCATTAGTAAAGCAGCGTAGAAAACATTCAGCTGCAGCTTCTCATTTTAGCCAGTGCTGAGCATTGCTTTAGCTAGCTAAAATAATGTTGCTGGCAGGATATCTCACATCAAATGAATGTTAATTCTGTCAGTTAACTGATGACAGCCTAAATTTTGAGTAGGAGGAACCTCCATTCTGTAACACCACTGTAAAACCACAAGTGAAAATCCAACTCTCATATACAATGATGATGCCATCAGTGTTATCTCGGCTTGGGTTTGGAAACTACAGATTTCAGCTTGCGTTAGAAACTGGTGTGCAGTTTGAGAGAGATGGCATTAACTAAGCAGGGATGGTATTATATATAAAATAAAATGCCTTTTTATAACTTACATTTTTAACTATAGGCTCATCATGACAACACCCTGCTTCCTAATTTTTTAACATCCTCAGTCTGACATCCAGTGAGTGCATGACATTACTTGAACAACACACCGCTGTATTCTTTGTGTTACATACTGACTTGCGAAATTCACAGAATTCCTAAACTCTCTGGTGATTTTATTACATTTTCTCGACTTTCCCTCTCTGGAATACACTATCTACAAGTCTTCATATTCCAGGAATCCCATGATCAGCAGTAACCGTCTGCAGGGATAAAAAGTCTCCTCAGTGTGTGCGTATGTTTTGAGTGTGTCGACATGAGCTAAGTGTAAAGCCTCAGAAAAAACAAAGCTCCAAGCGAAGTTTTTCTCTCATCTGTTGTGTTTTCTTTTTGGTGAATCACACTGTCTCTGCTTCAGGAATCTGCATCAAACTACAGACACTCCTCCTCTTCCTCAATCCTCTCATCTCCCTCTAAGCTAAATGATCCTTTCATTTCCTGATGACCGACCAAGCCCTTAGGTGTCTGTGCATGGGTACGTGTTTATGTGTGCGTATGTGTATGTTTTGGGAGTGCGTGAGCAGCTCTGAGGCCACAGTTGCATGTAAAGTTCACAGTTGTGCTGATCCTGTAGCAAAACAAAGCTCTGAGAGAGATGTCTGGACTGAGCTTCATAAGTGTGTCTGAGTGTGTGTGTGTGTGTGTGTGTGTGTGTGGAACATGTTGGAGTGCATATAAGTTGAACGTTTTGCATCACTGCATGTAAAAAACTCTTCTAAAAAATCTGTTTTGCACACATTCCAGCTTGTGTCCACACCTGCAAATCCATCCACACACACACTCATAGGCATACACTAACACACACACAAATCCGTAGAGAGCTGACTCCGGAAGATAGAGAGGAAGTTGTCTAATGGTTGCCAAACGTTTGAGTGGGCCCTGGCTAAACATGTGTTTAAAGCAGACAACATCAGCAATCACCACTTGACCCCTTCACACACACAGACACACACACACGCGCACACAGTTCGAGAGGCTGTCTTCACCCACACATACAGCTCACACAAAGTTTGACAGTCACATGCACACACCAGTTATTAGTTTATCATGTAGTAGGCGTGTATATGAATCCACAATGTGTGATTTGTGTGTTTGCATGTGCCTGCACACGCACACACACGTACACCCACACAAATACAGACACACACGCACACAGACACACACACAGACACGCACACACACACATGAACAAGATAATATAATCAAGTCAGAGTGCAGCGGCTGCCGACTGCAAAATGCCCACTTCCAGATGTCCTGACGGAGAGAGACGCCACACTTTTCCACTGGGAATTGGTCAAGGTCCTGAGGCTGCTGCATGTGTGTGTAGCACAAACACACACACAGAACAGACGTAGACATAACCATGCAAACAGACACCCTGACACGGCATGAGCAAAACTGGGCCCAGCTGGAGAATGATTCAAAGGCCGAGGGAGGAAGAGGGGAGGATGGAGAGGGGAAGATGGAGAGGACAAATTGCTTTTGCCTGCATCTGAAGACGTGATGTGCGAACGAGCTGTTAAAAGAAAACAAAAGCGGAGTCATGCATGCCAGTTCCCACGACTCCCACTCGCCCCTCCAACCCTCCTTCCTCCCGTGCGTCCATCCATCATGTGCTCTCTCCCTCCTTCTTACAGTAAGTGACCCAACACCTAGGGCCTCCTGGGATGAATTAACAGGAGGAGGGAAGGTGCTAGTTTATCCTGTTTTCACACTGTGTGCTAAAATCAAAATTATCTACTCAGTAAGACTGGCTGGCTGTCAATTACAATGCAAACTGCTTTTGTAAAGCCCATGGGATTTTGTGAAACAGTAGGTTCAGATAGGCCATGTATCCTTATTTGATGATGAAGTTCTGATGTTTAGACAGCAACAAACAAGTATTACTATGGATGGATTTCTTGATATGATTTAAAAAATATATTTCTTTTTATTTTTGGTCTTTATAATATCATTGGTGGTATTGGGTGTCAAAAGCAGTTAGAGCACACATTATTTATCATCAATTTCATTTTTGGATCTTATTAGTCATTATAGCATTGACACAGACCTTGTACATATGTGTACATTTTTTTTTTTACAATTTTTAAAAATATATACATAATTGGTTTGTGCAGTATCATATTAGTTATATATGTACAAAAGTACATATCTTCTGTGAACGCTGACTCATGACATTTTGCCTTTTGAACATGTTTTTCAAAACATTTTCTACTATTGTTGCAGCTTTCGATTATGTTTTAGTCACTTATATAATTAATTCCAGTCAATTAATAATTAAAATATTATTCAATAGATACATAAATAAATAGATATTTCAGACTGAATCATTTTGTGACAGTTTGTCCTCACAAAGACAGCTAAGAAACTGATGTTAACACCCTCTTCTAGGTCTGTTATGTGATCATGATTTAAATATATCAATATCTAAAGTCACTGTAACAGCTGTCTTACAATAACAACTTATATATTTATCAAAGGGATAATAAATGGCTGCCAAAAATGTATTAGTATAATAATAGTGTTATTTTTGTCAGATTTTTCTCTTAGTCATAAAGTACTCAAGTTTAGACTTAAAAGCTGGACAATTAAACTACAACAACAAAAAGTGTTTTTTAGAAAACATAATTGTTTCCAGATTAAGTTTTCTATCAATGTAATGACATTGTGTTGTTAATTTATGAATGTGGCAAGTCACAAATATGATACTTAACATATCAGTAAAATGACAGACAACACATTTGTTTTCCATAAAAATATCCAATCTTGCAGCACAGTATCCACTTGTAGTGACTTTTTTACGGTTCTGTTTAGACAGCTCTTGGTTCAGGTTAGAGAAAGATCCTGGTCTGGTTTAATACCAAAAAAGTTTACAGTGGCTTTTTGCTCATTTGTTTATTTATTTTACATTTAACAAAAACTATTAACGAAAGTGCTTTTGTCGCTTAAACCCAAATACACAAATACATTTCCTTCAAAATGTATTTGCTGCTGCAGTTTGATTGTATAGAAACATCATCTCTAGGAGACAGAGTTGGCTGTGACCTTGAGATAAGAACCTAACCAAAATGACCTGTAACCATGGCCAGTCATGGCATCCATACTTGGTGGATATTCAAGTTTAGTTTTTAACATGATGCCTGTAGGCATCATGAATGTCACATTGTGGTTTGATCTGGTCTGACATTACATTGTTGTTAATTTGTATCGTTTGATGTTTAAGAAGCCTCTCAGCTGACAGAAACACACACTAATGACACTTTACTGAGAAAGATTATTTTTGTTTGACAGTTGAATGGAAAATAGCTATGAGTGAACTGGCAGTGCAGCTGAATTTAAATCTTTTTGGGGTCAACCAGAAACCTTTTCACCCAGTTCTGCTCTCTATTAGTTGTGCTTGTTGTTCTGCCAGTGCTAATCCTTGTAAGCTGTTATATGGCAAAGTGTACCAAATAGGAGTTTAACGAAATTAATCATCATCATTTGGGACTGTTCACAGACAGTAAGTGCCTTAATTCAACCATTTTAACTGTGCTGATGACAATGTAACACTGCTGAAGATGATCACTGTTTTCCCCAACATATTAGCAACCACAGTATGTTTGTTCTTGATATGCCATCAACTTTACCAGTGTTGGAGGGTAAGGGTTAGGGAATGTGGAGCAAGACAGTGGGAGAAAGGAAGGAATGGATGGTATGAAGAAGGTAGCTATAGAAATGAGAAGGCAGTGTGGGGGGAAAGGAGTCAGTGGTGTAAATAAAGCAAGTAGATTTGGGGTCAGAGATGAAGGGAGGTGGTCGGGAGTTAAGAACGATGGTAGTTAGTTTGAAAGATAGGTTGGAAAAATATCTATAGCAACAGAACAAAACAATCACCTGTAAGAAAAACCTTTCCAAAGACTTCAGCACTCATGTGGTCTTCACATCATCAGACACTGTATTCTACTGTATGTCCTGACATCATCATCATCATTAGAGTTAAAACTCAGTCATTATTAGCAGAATATTTTCTGAAAAGCTGAGTTAATACCTGAGAAGTAGTTCACTGATGTGTTGTATTTTAAGAACTTTTAATCTGTGGTGATTTTAGTGTAACTACTCAGATAGAGTTGCCTCCAAAAATAAAAATATGCAATATTGTTTTAATATCTGAATTTCTTAAAAAGGACATGACATTACAGTCACTAAAATGTGAGCAGCCAAACAGAGTAGAAAGAGAAGGAAAGAAGTTATTATTAAAGCTTTATTAACCTAAGCTTTTATCTCTAAGTCCTACTCCTTAAATCTTCTAAATATCTTCCAAAAAATCACTTCCTGATGTCGCTATAATGCTGAAAAACAAATGTGTGGTTTTCACAGTTAGTGCTCTTAACAGTGCTCAACAGTGGGAAGTAATGTGTGGGGTTCTGATGTGCAGGTTGTTGCAGAGACAAAACAGTGTACTTTTAACACAAAAGTTCAAGAGTCACCCCAGAGATAGTGTTGCATGAAGTTCCAAATCTTTGAAGGACTAATGACATACAGATAATACAGATGATATACTTTCTCAGGGCCACAGAAGACACTGTACGACTGTTTTCATAGGCTGAGTGGTACAAACCATGACTGTTTACTGATCTTCATGTGTATAATTGGTGGCGTTCCTCTCTGAAATGCAGGAAACCATGGTGGGGATTATTTTCTGTTTATAAATGCACTGATTTGGGATTTATTTTGGTTGTTGTTTAAAAGTCATTATCTTTTTTCCACTTTTTAGGATATCTGTCATTCAGTAGGGTCATTCAGTAGGATAGAGTTGTATTTGCAATTATGGCAAAGAACATAAAGTTTTTATATGCTCTGACCCAGTGAGAGTACACTGAGATGAAGACTGAATGAGTGTGTGTGTGTGTTAATGTACAGACACTTTCCCCAATTACCCACCTTCCCTGGTGCAACCAGTACTATTTAGAGTAGGCTCAACATTTTGCAGAGTGCTCTTCAAATATTTTCACCACTAGCAAATAGGAAGCTCACATTGTGACAAAGAAGTGAAGCTATGCCAACAGCCACCCTTTCCAAAGGCTAATGATGGAAAGAATCTCCCTCTCTCCATCACCCCCCTCTTTCTCAGAGGTTAAGAGTAGACGAATAATCACTCATTTGCGGGGCAAAAAGCGAGGGAGCTGAGTGTGCTGCATAAACATTTTCCCGGATGTAATTTTCTCTGCCGGTCTTTTGGCTTTTCCCAGTAGGACGGAGCCCAACGCCCAGGAGGAAATCGTTTAGGCTCCATAAGTGCCAAATTGTATCCTGGTTTTCCAGAGTTTTCCTGCCTGTTCTGGCTCAGGGCTTTTCCTGTGGTGAGATTGTGTCATCTGTTACGCGGGTATGGATGTAAGTGTGTTTAGAAGTGGCTTTACCATTGTAAAGGCAACTCACTGAGGATGACAGTACCTGTGATAGAGCAGCAAGCATTGGAAAGGAAAAAGAAATAGGAATAAAAACAGAGCAAATAAATAGATACATGATAAAATGAAAGACACAGAAAATGAGTGTGAAACCAATGTGAGAAGTTTCCACTTCCCCAGGCGCCTGTGTATTCAGTGAGCTGTGTCTGCACATGACAAAAAGCCTGAGAATCTGTGCTCTTGTCGGCTTGTGTGTCATCAGTGTGTTCTTACATGGGCGTGTGTGTTTGTGTGCGCATATGTTCGTGTGTCTACCATGTGTTCCTGATTTGCAGAAAAGACTTGAACTGCTTATTGCTTCATTAGGTCATATTTGTTTATCAGACATCGTACAAAGCAGCTGCTGTTCTACAAAAAATGTTTTATTTGTTGTGCGTCAATAAAGTGATGAAAAAGAAAAGATTAGATTACTAGAACTAAACAAAATGTCTAATGCAGCTGGGGATCTTAATATTTTGTAGTTTTCTGTGACCTAATTTTGTCATTTTCGTATCCATTCTCAGCTCAGGACAGAAGTGAGCTGAGCGCTCATGCATCCTCTCTCCAACCACTCTGTGCACTAGTTGATTTTCCTCAACAATTATTCAGCTTTGGTCCTGGTACTGTTCTAGACTAACTCCAGTGACACATAGAAACTATTTATACGTCTAAGTTGGTTAAAGTAATTTTTATTTGTTTGCCTTCAATGGCCATTGTTTAAAAGGTGCTATGTGAGGCATAAAACGCTAATATGTCATTGACAAATGAACTGTGTTCTACTCAATTACGGTAAACAAATGTGGTGTGGTTAAACATATTGGCAGCCTCTATCTCGTGCCAATGGTATTGTTAATGCCAGTGTTTCAGTAAATGAAGTCCACATTTCCCATAAAGCCTGCTGCTTCCTGTGGTGAAAAGGATGTTGATTCTTCGGTCAACAGTTTCCTCTTTAAGGGTTTAAATATGTTGGAAATGGTTTTTCCATCAGCTTTTGATAACTATTACTGCTGAGCAAGTCCTGACCTAGAAAACAATGGTGAGCCTCCAATGGGAAATGTAAAATACTAAATTTCATCATAATCATAAGGGTGATTTTTCATTCTATAGGTGACATTCTCAGACCATTTTGTTTTCTCCTCATTAAAAGTGTATTACATTTTACATTAAAAATGTTTTTACATTTTTAATCCAAGGAGATGGTTCAGAGGAAAATCAAGATACAACATCAACTATAACTTTAATTGTTAGTAATGATGAAAAATGGGCATTGTCTCTTCCATCTCATGGGGATATGGTGAGGGTTAAGGTTAAGGACAGGGTACCTGACTGCTATAGCACTCCAAACATGGTTAGTAACGTAAGTGCACTGCTGCACATCCATGTTCACTGCCTCTGACTATAATTTAAAAGTTACAGCCCAGTAACCCAATAAGCAAAGACAAGACCAAAACATGTGTCATCTGTGCTAGACAAGTCCAACATCTGGTACAAGTGTCTACAACACTGACATGAATCTTGGAAAGTCTGGCTACTGTACTGAATGTGATGGCCCTTATTAAACCGAATCACACCTAGCCTGGCACATGATTTACTGGATTATGAATGAGCAGATGTAAGGTAGTCTAAACCTGACAACACACAGGACACTGGATGTAAACCTGATCTGTGATGTAAAAGTGCTGTGCTCTGTATGTCCAACCATCCAGCCAAGTCTAATCCAGGAGGTAAATGTAAATATAAATGTAGTGAAAGTCTATCAAGATACATAAAAAAAAAAAATAAAAAAAAGATAACAGTGTGAAACATGAAAGACATCACAGAGTGGTGCACTACAAACAGAATAGGGAGCAGAACAAATGAGAAAACGTACAATCTCAAACATACACCTACAAACCCCCATACACACACCCACTGGTTGAGGAATTTCTCTAAGCCCTAAGGAAGAGGAGACACAATTAGCAGCAGCTTGTCACAACTTTGGAACTTGAAGTGTGTATCTGCAGTTTGTGTGTATATGAGTGTGTGTGCACAGAATGTGTGACACTTGCCCTCCTGCACAGCTCATTTATTGGATTAGTACAAGGCTGACTGTGGGGATGCAGCCGGGCCAGGCCCTGCCCAAATTCCACAGCCCCAGAAGGCGATGCTAAGCTAACCTCCCACTCCCAGTACCTTGGGGGGGAAGTGCCAGAGCCATAGGGGGAAAAGGGTGCTTGTTACTGGAGCTGAGGTGCCATGCTATTAGGCCTCTCCTGGGGGCGAGGGGGGCTAGCATGGATTAATTATAAGGGAAAGCCCCAATTACAAAAAGAGGGAAGACAGGGATTCGAGGGGGACTGGAGGGAAGAATGGAAATGGTACAGTGGAAGCCAGGCGTGGAAATGCCACGACTAGCTGCCAGTGACAACATCCCCATCTCTCTCTAGCTCACTCTTTCACTCTCACACACAGACACACATGCACACACATCCATGTACACAGACAGATGGACAGATGGACAGACAGAGAGACTGCATACCATCTGAGGTACCGCCTGTCTCCTTTTCTTGTCCATGCCAAGGCGTAATTCTACTAAGTATGTTTGTTAGCCCAGTGGCTAACGGCATGCCCGCAGACACACACATACAATGGCACGCACCCCCACACAGTCAAATATACAAACACACAGAGCCAGGCAGAGCATCTGAAAGTGTAGCCTTTAGATGAAAGGCTGCAGGAGTTTTAATAGAGTCTTAGCAACACAAGGCAGAACTGCTGTTGATGGCTAGTACCAGAAACACACACGCACACACACACAAACACTGAAGGCTTTAAATGTAGCTTGTGTGAGTGTGTCTCCACTCCCCCAGGTATGTATAGTGAGATGATAACTCAGAGCACTCCACACACACGCACACGCACACACACACACACACACACGCACACACACACACACACAGATGAAAGCATGCATACAATCACACACACTTATACACACACATCCATATGCCCAACCGGATGACCTCATACTGTCTGGCTGACCAGCTCTCACATACACTACTTTCATTAGAAACACATGTTCGGTGTGTACGTGTGTATAGTGTGCAGTGGTCTCTCGCAGCACGTGTTATGCTTCTGAATACATTTCCGGCCTCAACCAAATACTGCTCTTGTATTTTAACTCAATCTCAGACACTATATGTGTACACACACACACAGATACACAGACACACACACACACACCAGGCCTCCAGCTTACCTTTCAGCAAATAGGTAAAAATAGGTAAAGTTATGCTGCAGTTCATTTTGCCCTGTAGCCTGGTGAAGTGAGATTAAGGTCTTTTCACACAGGTACAAATACAGACATGTACATCTCCGTGTGTGCACAATCAAACAGTACTGAAGAAGCAACACGATGCAATACTAAGTATACAACATTGGACTATAGTTATGTACACACACACACACTCCCTTTAAGGATAGTGCCGAAAATAGACCCGTATCAATATCTTAGTTGGTTAGTCCATCATTGCTACTTGTATAACACAGTTCATTTTCGTCATAGAACAAGAAAGAAAAATTTACTCGAGCTATTACCATTCAGACAGACCAGTGAGGGTAAAAGATTAAAACAACCCTCGGCTCACCCTAACTTATCTGGAAGTGAAACCTAGAAATACTTATTGTATTTCAAGACACAGTTTATTCAAAGATTTTTGTGTGGTCTTTTGACGCACTCCTAACCGGGTGTTAGCTAATCAGACCATTGGCTTCGTTTTACAACCTCTCGCTTGTCAGTGCCATAATTACTGGCATCTAATGTCTCATCTATGTGAATATTATAAAGGTGAGAATACTGATGAGGTAAAAGGATTGCCTCCTACCCCTATTTTCAAGCACTTATCAGCCCTGAAACCATATTTAGGACATTGGACAAAACCCAACATTGAAACCAAGGACAAGGAATAACTATACTAATAATCGTTGATGAAGAGAGATCTAATCTTAATAAGAGGCCAACACTGCGCCAGAATTGGTTCAAACCATTGAGCTCATTTCCCAGACTCGCAGGTCAGTCCACCGAGCATTAATTGATCCTCGACTGGGGAAAGAAAGCCAATGAAAAATGCAGAAAAACAGAGGAGGATGGAGAAGCTGTTCACATCTGGAGTCTTTCCTCTTGTCATTACCAGATAGATGGATGTTAACTTCCAGCATTGTGAAACAACAGCTTCCTGTGCCACCGATACAATGGAGAGATTTTACAGGGATTGAGAGGAAGGGAGAAGGAAGTCAGGGAATAAGAAAACAGAAGTAGAGAACAGCTGATGACGAGAGAAAGCCAAAATAGAAAAGAAAAAGGAAAGAGAGAGATAAGAGGGAGGCAGTGCATAGCTTAAACCATATAAAAGTTGCAGCACTGACAAATGGCAAACAGACAGTCTCATCAAATGTACTGAACTACCTGTCAGTCTAGCAACACTGCAAAAACCTTCAGACACACACTCCCACTGGGTTCAAACACGCACGACAAACTAGAAAATAAAGCAAGAAAAGGACAAAGGGAAGCAAGCAGCTCTGTCTAAGAAAGCTGTCACTTGCCTCCGCCACGACATCTCGTGCCCAAAGATGCAAGGCTCTGCAAGCCTGTCAACATGCTAATCGCAGGCAAGTGCTGCCACTACTGCTACACACTGTGACAGGCCTGTGTCTAAACACGTGGGTTTGTGAGAGAGTGAAAGGCGTGTTCCTGTCTCCAGCCTTCAATCTCTTTTCCCATAACTCTTTTGGTGCAGATCATAGTTGTTTTATTGACACCTCCTTCATGGTCTCCTTCCTGTCTTTGCAGGAACACATCGCAAAATATTTGGACAGAAAGTGCAAAATAAAAAAGATGCATCCAGGAAAACAGAGTATTGAACCGAATAATTCACTCAAATGGAAACTTATGATTAACTGTTTCACCAGGAACAAAGTCCAATTATTGTTAAAATAAGTCAGCAACTAAAGGAGTTCATTTAAAAGAGTAAACCGTAAAACAAGCTTGTGTTACTAAATAATTTCTAAAGACAAGGACAAACATGTTGCATTATCTATTGTATAATGCTTCATCTGTTCTAGAAATCAAGAATGAAATTGTGTTAACACTGACCGACTTTCATTTAATACATAACACCTAAATGATCTTTACATAATAAACATACAATTTTGTCAATATCTTCAGCGAAAATACATTTCTATTTATCTTACTATAGATCCAGAATCCCCGTCTGTCTAAGTCAGATTTCCTCAACAATCAATCAATCTAGATTTAGAAAAGAAGTGCAGTCAACTGCAAAGTTTTTGGATGACCAATTGTTAAGATATAAAAAAGAGAAACACTTAGGGTGTGGGTGACTCATCCAGGTAATCATAGTCACTGGATTATAACAACAGCACAATTCCTCCTTCATGAGAATTCTGGTGTTCAGTTTTTATTTAATCTGTTTGAGAGACATGTTTGATTTATTGTGATGGTCAGTTTGAGGCTGTAATTTGTAGTACTGGACGATCTGTCCCGGTTATACCGGAAAGCTCCCATCCATCTCTATTTTGAATTACTGAGAAATGTTAGGGACACTTGTGAGTGAGTGTAATGTGTCACAAAAACTTTGAATTTGTATCCAATATTTTCTGATCAGGCATCCCACTGGATAGGGTCTATCAACAAATTCAGTACTGTAATTTCACAACTCACTGACTTGGGAACAACATAATAAATACATAAACAAATACAAGATGTGATGTAGCATATGCCAGAACATCTGACTTTTAGATCTACAGGAGGCTCCAGCCACAAAACAACTTTTGCCAAAGCCCATGTCCTTAAAACGCACCCAGTTTGTCACCAACCTCCTGCTACAAATTTGTAACCTCGCTTCAAATCAGCATCACACTGCCATTAATACTTAGGAAAGATATATAATTTGTTTACAGCATTCCCCCTACCATAAGTACATTTACTTTAATGTAAATATGACATACCCTTAATGAATCAACGATATGCTTAAACTTGCAGAATCTTTTCTAAATCAAAATTGTTCAGTAAAAAAGATCTTGCTTACTGAAACAAAATGAAACCACCTGCATGGAAAAAAAATACACCTGTTATTGGACACTGTATCCATCTAAATGTTTTACATGTACCTATCTGGTCATACAGCGAGGGTCATATTACTCAGGTTGAGATTCTGCCTCACCCAATACAGACAGAATCTGTTTCATTTGCATGAATTAGATTGACCCCCTAATAAGGAAGAAAGAAAGCAGGAACGAAAAGAAAAGAAATGCTAAGTAAGCTTACAGTGATGAGTCGAAACTTTCCATGGACCTGATTCACATCCCGATCAAACACAGATACTTCCCTCACTCTCTGTCTCTCACACTCACTCCACTCCACACAAACAGGTAGAGACAGGAACCCAGGAGATTCAGGGAGAATTCCCAAGCGGACATTTCTCCGCGTTCCTGCAGTGGTGGAAACCTCAGTAAAATGGCGGGACATTTCAGGTGAGAAAGGCTGTAACCTCTTCCCTTTCCTCCATCTCCCCCCTACCCTAGATAAACAATATCCTCCTTGATATTATCCTTACGCGAACACACACACATACACACACAAACACCTGTTGTCACCTGGAGGTTGGCACTCATAGCTAGCATCCAATACACAATGGCTGCTTCTGTGGCTGGGCAGGGCAGGTGAACAGATAACATCTACGTAAATGGCTCAAACACACACACACACACACACACACACACACACTTCCTTACACACACACACTTCGCTTACACATGCATGCACACACACAGACCGATAAACAAAACGCACACACACACCTGCTGAAATGAGCCTGCAGTAGGCTTCCACCTGGTCAGCCCTGAGGCACCAAGAAAAACAAGGAAGGAAAAAGGCAATGAAGATAAAGAAAGAGAAAGAAAGAAAGAAAGAAAGAATTTAGAGATTCTGATTCTTTTGCTCTTAATACATTTAATCTGAAATAAAACAACTAACACTACATGAAAGTGCTAAATCTCATCTACATCTTCCTTATACATACACAGTTCTTATAACATAAATAATATATAACATAAAGCTTCTCAAATTAAGCTGAGCTCGGACTGACCCAAGAGTCAGGACAAAAGTAAAATTGTCGTATTGTAAATCAGCTCTGATGAATTTAAAATCTAAAGTTAATTGCACAGAGAGCGGCTGTTGGTTTGCATTTATGGATGCCGCGACAAACTAATTGGAACTTGCATTTCAGTTCATATTTCAAGTCTTCTTCATAAACTCAGAAGTGAGGGTATTGAATTGATGCATTTTCAAACTATTTTGATAAGATCATTGAAATCTCTGTAATAGACACAAATAGCAATTTTAGTAGCAGAATACAGCCAGTGACTTGGGACTAACTACAGTTTGGATATTTGCACAGTTGCATGTTTCCTCAGTCTATTCGCGGCAGGGACCTGGTTTGTTTACCAATGTATTTTCTTTTTAGTTTGACAGTAATCATAAGCAAGTGTAGCTGAACTTTTACTGCATTGCTAGATGGTATAGGCTGTGCTTTTCTTTGGGTGAATTTCAGGTCCAGTAAGTATATGCAAGAAAACAACAAGCGACCTCTCTTTGAATCTCAGGTTCAAGTAGAGTTCATCAGCCTTTTAAAGCTGTAGAAAAGAATTGTCATTTACAGTCACAGAAAGCAGGCGTGTGTGTGATGTAGAGATCGTCTGAACATCTCGACATCAGTCAGATGCACAGAGAGTCATGCGCATGCTGTTGGTCATTCCTCTTCTGATATCCCATTCATTTTTTTTACCACTTGCCGGAAGCCAGCCATATCCATTATCATTTCATGTAAAAACCTTGTGCCTGTGGTTGTGTCTTGTAAACCACCATGTTGCAGTGATGGCCGTTTCTGATGCTTAGATTAAAAATCCCATTGATAAGCAGGGCGGCAGATCGATACCTTCGGGATCAGAATAATGCTGTCTGTGTGTGTGTGTGTGTGTGTCAGTTATGGTCGTGTCTATGTGTGGCGGTAAGTGCTTTAACACCTCTCAGAGGTGGATTAAGCGACAGAATGGAGACACTGTCAGAGAGGGTTAGTGTCAGAGGAAGAGAAGGTGTAGAGGAGAGAGTTGGAAAGAAAGAAAGGAAAAGAGGCAGATGGAAGAAGTAAAAGCTGAGAGGATGAAAAAGACAGAAAGATGTCACTCTTGTTGACAATGTGTTGTGTTGTTGGTCCCCGGTGATTTTGGGTGGAGAGAGTTGGAGAGAAGAAGAAGAATAAAAAACAGATAAAGAGAGTGATGAACTGCTCCAGTGTTAAAACACTAAAAGAGATACAGCCATACACTGACCAGTGTGTGTTTCAAAAAGGCACAAAGATGCAAGTCTGATCGGAGTTCTCCTAATTTACTGCATTTCTCCCCACTAACATAAAGGTCAGCACAGTGTTTCGACATGGCTGATTAGAGCTAATGGTGGGCAGAGCTATGCTGGGGAATAACACACGGTCCCACTTTCAGACTCCATTAACTATAGGTGCAGCTCTAAGAAAGTGAGGTATACCCACAGTGTCTGACTGTCTAAACAGGTAAAACAACTGTAAACATCTAGAGTGTAGAGTGAGCCCAGGGGATGTGTGAGGGCCTAAAATGTCTCCTTTAAGACAATTGCTTTTATTATGTCAGACAGATACTAGTACATGGGTGCCAGTAAGAAGATAGTGACAAGTTTGACATTTCACAGGTTCTGACTGATAGGAAAGAGATGCTAATGTAACTCAGGAGGGCAGTGAGGTAGCTGCTGGTAAGAATGTTATCGAAGAGACAACACAGAGATGTAGAAAGCATATCGTTAGTGATGAAATTTTGCAAGACACATTTCCACATTTACTTTTAAATCAAACAGGGCTGTGACTCTATATTCAAAAGTTTATTTTTCCCAGTCAATCAATTCATTGTTCAGAGCTCAGAGATGTGAAGCTCCCATCTCCACACAGATCTCTAGAGCTCAGCCAGAGTGACCATGGGGTTCTTGGACACCTCTGTCACCAAGGCCGCTCCCCGATTTCATAGTTTGGCCGACAGCCAGCTCTGGGAAAAGTCCTAGTTGTTCCAAATTTTCCATTTAAAGGTACTGTATGGAAGAATTTGAAGTTAAATTCTGTTGTTGTAATGATTGCTTTCCATTGCCAATGAAGGAAAGATTGTGAGACATTGCCTATAACACTTCATAGAGTGACTTCTGTGTTCAATTAACAGCCACAGGTGTCAGGATACAAGAGTTTCTGGATTTCCATATGTAACCTTTAAGAATTATGCTCAGGAAACCTCAGTGGCACAAAGTGTTTTGTAACCTCCAGATCTATGCTCTACAACTCTGTCTTTGAGTCTGCAGGCAGTTCCTTCACAACCTCTTGGTCTTGATTTCCTGCCTCTATTATGCATTACTGGCCAGGAGACCCAGAAATATTGTTATTGTACATCTGGTGGCCCCTTTGCTGTCTCACAGCAAAGGGCCTGAATTCTGCCGTCAATGTGATGTTTTTGAAGCTCCTTTAATAAATCTTTATCAAAAAATCTTCTGCTTATGTTGTTGTCATTATGGGTACGAGGTACACTGATAAGGAAAAAATCATTTTTATTTTTGCTTCAGCATAACAATGCAACATAACAAAATGTGAAAGTGAGGGGTCGAATACTTCGAAAGCACTGTATGGTTGCCTAGTGTCTAAACTTAATATTTTTTTCGAGATGAGTCACCCAAAGACTAAACTATTAGTGCCTGTCTATAATGGGGCATGAGGTCATGTAACAGCTGTTCCCCATTACTTCCCTTCACATCTTGGGTTGTGCATAGACCCAGAAGCAGACAGAGGGATGGCCAAGCCTGGCAGGGTGCCTGCCACAGATTGAGGTCATGGGAATGTAGGCGGTGGCACCAACAGCAACCCCTCCTTACCCCTCACACACGGACAAACCACAGCTCTGTAACATGCAAGTGTGTGTCTGTGTGTCTGTGAACATGAAACATCAACATGATCCTCTGCTTCAGCAGCTGGTAGACACACACACAATCCACATTCATAACCTTCATGTGGTCTTTCCAGTCACAATTAAAAATACATAAATCTGTATTCCTCTACAATATTATAATTGGTATACATAATTATGAAATCACGGGAAAACAGAATGACATTATTACACCAACACGGCTTCTCTCATGCTCATACACACACACACACACACACACACACACCACAGTGGGTAGGCAGTAGGGTGAATGCGTGACAGATGCCCAACACATTGGTGTCCGTTCAGTCACTATAAAGAGCAGCTGCTCAGACTTCACTGCCCTCTGGCACTGTGTGCGCACACAGATAGATACATACACATATACACACACACACACACACATTCCATCACACACATTATAAGTGTGTGAACACAAAAAACACACAGACTGAGACAGACAGACAGAGAGAGAGAGACATACTAAGAGCACAAGAACGTGATCAACATTCACCCATATCAATCCATGTCACACCCTGATCTCTCTCTGTCACACACACAGTCACAATAAATCCCTACATGTGGCTAAACCATTCCCGCCCTGTAGTTCCCAAAGCCTCACACACAGACACACATGCAAGCTAACACACTTCCTGAAGTCTTAAAAGTAGAAAATGGAAAAAAAGACATGGAAAGAAAAGAGAGTTTGACAGTGCAAGAACTCTTTCCTCTTTTGACCATGTTCTCTGTTGGAAACAATGAATAATTAATTCCACTGACTTATTATTATATTATAAGATTAAAATAAGGCAGGTTTCACTATTTTCTGACATTTTTAAAGAACAAACAAAGCATTAATCAAAGTTTATTCAATAATGAATATCATATGGTTGCTGTACCACTGTATATATAATATTTTTGTGAAGATGGACACAATGATACTCAAGAAAAGAAATATTGATCATTTAAGTAAAATTAGATTAACTAGGAAATTGACTCTAGTGACTAACTGGACTGTTGTGGTGTGGTCTAGAAAGTTGTGACAGCTTCTTCAGAAAAGCAAAAACTACTGGAAAACAATGTAATTTTGGGTTTGGGAATTCAACATGAGAGGCGCACCCCTCCTTTCACACAATGTTGGAGCAGACAACTATCATTTCAGGTGTATCAGACACCGTCTGTGGGTCATGACATCCTTGGATCGGGTCTATCCAGCGATCCAGCCTTGTCTCCTAGAGGTTACACCTCTATACAACTAAATTGCAACAGTGAATATGCCTTCCAGGAAACAAAATCATTGACTGGATTATGTTCAGAGGGAGTTCATTTCAATCCACCATTAAAACCTGTCTGCAAACATTTTATTGATATATTCACCATTAATATATTTCTCATTTGCCAAATACATAAATCAACAACATATCCCCAACAGATTCCCTGACATTTAGCAGAGTTCCAGTGCAATCACTTTTTTTTTTGGCTACTAGACAAAAAAACTACAAAAGACACTCTTGACTTTCAATCTCTGTTCTTTTCTGAATCCCACAGTGAAAATGATCTCTGTCTGGAATACAAATCTCAGACCACCAAAAGATATTCTAAGAATTCCGGGGCTAGTAGTCAAACTATATTTAAAGAGTCACTCGTGTTACTCGTCCTTACTATGCTTTTTTTTAGACTTGCCAGCAGATCACTTTTCCCCCTCTTTTTCTTCCTGATAACAGCTCAGTTGTTCCCTTTGCCTGATTGGTAGTGATGACAAAAACAGAAAGAAGCAACGATGACTGTAGAGATCCGCTGTTATGTCCTGTCACCAGCCAACGGGTCACCAAACACACCCCGAGGCAACGGACAGGATGGGTGGAGGGGCAGAGTGGCAGCAAGGTGACAAAGGTGCCTATTGATGAGAATAACATCAGGAGAGGAGGAATGGAACGGTGGGGAGAGGGGGTCACGGGAAATGAGGGTATTTGTCTTTAAGGAAGAGATCAGATGGCCAGGCATCTTTCTGGCCTGCACAATCACTGTTGTTGGTGTGGCTGCTATAGCACAAAAATACAAGGGCCCTTTATGAGACAGGGAGGTAATTATGGGGTATAGGTTACTGTGGTATGTGTGTATTAGAAAAAGAAAGGGAGACAGAATACCACAGCACAGGTGCCTAGTCTTTTAAATGGCTGCTCAGGTATGAAGGGGAGGAGAGAAGAGGGAGGGAAAGATGGCAGTCTAAGTGTGTGCCTGCATAGGTTTGTGTGTGCTGGGGGGTACAAACCCTCTATCGTCCTCTTTTTATCCAGTCATTCATAGACTTCTCTTTCTTTCTTCTCTAGCCTCTGTGAGAACAATGACACAGGGAAAACCCCTTCTCGCCTAAGGGTGGTACTGATGATGGTGAAGGGGCGGTGGGTCACTGGAACAAGGGTACACTGTGCTGGTGATTGTAACAGGTGCATGCAAGAGTCAATACATGGAAATGGCTGCCTGGTATTAGGGACAACACATTACACACCACAGTGATTGACACTCACTTTATTTACTTTACAAGGACATAAAACTAAAATGAATTAAGAAACTGGAAGCAGAGAATGTTTGGTATTACTGCTTGGTGAAACACATACAAGAAATCAATTATTGGTGATGTGTTTGCTTATTTTGTGTTGATTTCACACACACACAAACACTAAAGCTGTCAGAGAAAATGACAATATTGAAATGTGACAACATTTGTTCTTAGTACATACCATGGCCTGAGCTGATCCTAAGTATTGTTAGAGCATATTTCAACAGATCTGTATTGACTAAAATGCTCAAAAAGCACACCTATCAAGCAATAATAAATAAATAAATACTAATACTACAATGCACTGTAGCCCTGAGAAGCCGACAGAAGCCATCAAACACTATACTGTGGTTGTCCCATCAGTTAAAGGCCAGCCATGTCTGTCAGAAGCTTGAAAAACAAAACAATGCAACATCTATGCCAAAATCTGTTTTCCCTGTCTACATGTAAACACTGAGAACTGAGTTCCTGAACATCTTCACTGTGTAAGGAGCTCTGAAAAAGGTCTTTTTTCAGTGACCTCAAATGCAGTTTGCATGTGGACGAAAGGACAAAATGCACAGAAAAGCTTTTACAAACTTTGATCAAAGTTTGGAAACAAAGTTTTAAAAACTACCCGTGTATGTATGAACTAGGCCTTAGTTGTTGTTAGGCTTGTGTGATCTCTCTAAGCTGGTTTCTGCACTCCTGAAAGATTTTTTTGGAGATAGATATTTAATAAACAGTTGCGTAAAGCATTAGATTGGAGTTGGTATCAGCAGAGACCCCATTATCAAAAGATTTGTATTGGGATGGAGGCCAATGAAAAAAAAAAAAATTGAATGGGACATATCTAAAAGGAACAATGGGAGATGGGAGACTTTGGAGCATTGTGTTCGACACCATCATAAAAACACCCGCTGAGGGAATGTGTTATGCAATAATGCTGGTACTCCCTCCAAGAGAATTCTAGAAATTTGATGAATCTTTGACGTTGAGCACTGAAGCAGTTCTGGAGGTTAGCTGTGGAACAACACCACTGAGACATTTGAGTTTTATTTGAAACTGATGACCCTGGCACACACATGCTCACACACACATACTGACAGGGGAGGTAACTGAGCTGTGATAATGTGAGGTGGATGTGGCAAATGGCTGATAGCTGCTGATCCCACACTGATTAACTCCCTGCTTTATAGGACTTTATAGACTGACACACTAGACTTAAGTCACAAGGGCAAAAATACAGTATACACAATCCTGTCCACACATACAGGTCAACCAGAGAAAAACACACATTAGGGTTTAACTAATACTACTTTTAGGTGGCCACTACTGACACTTTTTGATTAAAGCTTCTGAAATGACTTTGATCAATGACTCCTACACATATCAAACACTAACTGTTTCCCTAAATTGGCCCTAGATGTTGCCCAGCTTATCATCTAACCCCAACACTACAGTCACACAGACACCAATGGTAAAGTCCAGTAGCTCTCTAAAGTGTCCTCAGTGTGTTGTGATAAGCCAGCTCACTTTCGTCCTGCCTGCTCTGCTCTGCCGCCAGCTAACACACTATCACTGATTCACTGCCACAGATAAATCACACACGCATACAGATGGAGACAAACAGCGAGGCAAAGATGTGGCAACAAAGACAGCGACATACGTACACACACGCTGAAGACGACAACAACAAACTGGCTGACACTACAGAGGTTGTTATTTCCTGTTTTGGAGCAGGGTGGCTTTCTTTGCAGAGTCAAAACACAACCAGTAGTGTAGAGGGGACTGAGATTTATCAGTGCACACATATACACAGGTAAGATTAAATACTCTTCTTCAGGCTTGCTGTATATTCTTCAGGTCTGTCTCCTTTTTATTTCTTTCTCTTGATATGATCAGCCACAAAATGCCATACTGTGTAGTCTAGCTAGATTGAAGTTGCCTCACACACATACATACACACACACACCACAGCAAAGAGGATAGGGGATAATGATAACAGCTTCACATTGATCCTGTATATTGCAGATGGTGGAAAGTGAGACCATGGCCTTGGTGTTGGGCTCCTCATAGAGACAATTATGTTGAGTCAAGAAAGAATGACGGAAGCACTGTACAACATACACAGTGTGTGTGTGTGTGTGTGTGCGCTTGTGTGTGTGTGTGTGTGTGTGTCCCATGCAGACGGCGTCCCATCACCTCATATGGGAAGGCAGAGATAAGCAGAGTGTATGGGCTGAGATAAGATGGAGCAGACACTGGGAGACTGCCTGACTGTAATGAACACTGTAGGAGAATTGCAGCTTTATAGCCTCACTGGGCCTGGAGGACTCAGGGGAGGGAGACACCTTTTATTCTCTAATAGAAATGGCTAGAAAACACATGAGTCTGCTCTAAAGCTTTACATTCACTCTCTACATACAGCATAGTACACATAGATGTCAGTATACAATTAAACTACTTTTGTATCGTGATATAGGTTTGTCTACAGTGGCAGAATGGTCATGACATGACATACACCACTTCAGACAGTAAAGTTAATACGACTAGCTATGTTCATGACATTCATGAATGCATTTTAAAACACCAAATATTGGTAAAAATCCATCTGCCACACTTCAAGCTCCCCAAATGCTGCTGCAATTAACCTTCAAAATTCACTGCCGTTGGGG
>BRZM01005515.1:22338-36067 GCA_033238685.1 Lates japonicus | reverse complement strand
ACCTGGAAAAAAGTCAAACCATACCCTTTAAACATGCATTTGTATGTGTGTGTGTGTGTGTGTGTGTGTGTGCGTGTGTGTATCCAGGTTACGAGGGAGCTAACTGCCATGTGGATATAGATGAGTGTGAGCAGAATCCCTGTGAGAATGATGGCGAGTGTTTCCAGCGATCAGATACCCTGAACTACGGGATGCTGCCTGAACTCAACACAACCAGTTTTACATATGAAGAAGCAGCTGGCTTCATCTGCCACTGTGTAGCAGGGTTCACTGGTAAGCCAGTTGACAGCAGAAATCTTTTAGTTTCTTGGTATGTTGCCTCAGTTCCCTCATAGGCCCTGCTCATACCTGCCACTAACATGTCATAAGTGGACAGGTCTAGGTGGATCACACCTGGCATTAGAATACATCTTCACAAGCATTTTAAGTAATTACTTGTGTGTTGTTTTTAACTGGTGATGCATTTCAGGTGGTTAGTCTGCTGAAAATGTAAAGAAGAAGAAATCAAGACAATGCAGGCGACTGCTTGACCTGTTCCAAGCAAACCACTTCACCCAAGTTATTTGACGCACTTGTAATCTATTGCTCGATCTCTGTATGTCTTTTTAAAAATTTCAGACATTGTGGACAAAGCCAGCTTACGTGCTCTGTGAACCAACTGAATAAGTATGAATGAGTTTGTACTTCCACTTACTCAGAGAGACGTCATTTGAGTAGACAGTTCCTTCATTGTGGCCCTGGCCACATTCTCTCATACACTGCTAAAAGAACAGCCCAGACCAGAGGTATGAACAGGGCCATAGATATGAATCTGATTAGTTTCTTCCTCTTGCAGGGACAACTGCTCAGTCAATGTGGATGAGTGTGAGTCTGCTCCTTGTCAACATGGAGGACACTGCCAGGATCTGGTCAACTCTTATCAATGTGTGTGTCCAAATGGCTTCACAGGTAGGAGAAATCTCTTATCTGCTCTCCTGTTCTTATCTCCTAACAAAACATCTGCGGCTCTTCCCTCACCAGCATCTCCAAGAGGGTTGTGTCCTCTTCCTGTCACTGTATATCCTCTTTACCACTGACTGTAAATGTTATAGCAACATAGGATAGGTTGTTTGTCCCTACCCTACCCCCACTGGAGCTCCTACTGAAACAGTCCCATGCAGGTGTACCGGACTTTTGTCATCATGGTTACGGAACAGTCAGTGGTTAAAAGAAACAATAATGTCTAATGAATTCAAACAGGAAATTAATTGTGGACTCTGCTGTGAAAATCCGGTGTTTTGTCGATTCATCCATTCATTCCAGCCTCCACCTAACATGGACTTTGTCTTTCTACATCGTCTGACTTCCCTCTTTTCATAACTACTGTGGCTGCTAGAGGTCACCACAAAATGAAACTTTACAATGGGTCGCAATATCCCACTGCACAGATAATTGTGATGCTTGTTTTGTGACATCTCAAATGTTAATACAGGGACAGGCACTTCCTGAAATTCACAGTTATCATACAGGTCTGTATTCAGTGAGTTTGGCAGCGTGATGTCGCCCCATGTTGTGCTTCTCATGTGTTAGGATACAGTCTGGTCGCAAAGGTAACAGCACACCAGCTACATGTATAGGGAAAAAAACTCAAAGCGAGTGTGATTGGGATTTGCCTGGATGTCGCTCACATTGTGACAGAGCACAATTGAGACTCAATTTGAGATTCAAGATTTTGAGAGTTGAGATTCACAAGACCCCTAATGATAAGCAGTATAGATAATGGATGGATGAATGATTCAAATATCAATATATTTGTCACAAGCCAAATATGTTTCACATACACAGAAAAAAAACCTAAAGAATTAGTAATAATAATTATTTTATTTACATTTTACTGTTGCCTTTCATTGTGTTTGCACTGCTGTTGTTTGCCTAAGTGCAAAAGGAGCTTACCCATGTGGGATGATGAGAATCTGAACTAAACAGAATGTCTTCACTAAAAGCCAGTGCAGACAGATAACCTTCACACCAGATCTCAGAATGTCCTTGGCTAAACAATAAAGGGTTAATCTTCCCCCAGCTGATCATTCTTCATGGCCAGTGAAGGCAATAATTCCTCATTGGAGGAGATTTGTTTCTGCAAAACGGGAAGAACTGTACCAAAAGCTCACTTTGAAATGCAAGATCTGGACTTAGAATTGAGGAATTTAACCGAGAGTTTAGTCAACCAAATGAGAAGCAAATTTGCTAACAGTATTATGGCCTCAAAATGTTTAGGCCACAGCACAGCACAGGACAGGAGGGGATGAGGGGGCATATGGTATGGAGGAGCATAGCAGAAAACAACAAAGCCAATAAAAGGTACCATATGTCAGGCGTCCATCTTGGGCATTAAATGGGGGTCTCCTTGGAAATTTGTCAAGGGGAGGGGAGATTACAGTAAAGCTGCTTAGGAGATTAATTAAGGTCAGATGAAAAAAGACAAAGACAATACAAAATATTGTGAGCAACACAAGACGCTTTTTCCAAATGATTTGCATTTCATTCCACTGGTATGCTACACTATAAAGATATTGTGATTGGCAACAGTAAGTAAAGATGGGGAAAACTCCATATGGCACAAAAATATGATCCTGTTAACTTTGTATAGCATGTGTGTAACAGGTTAACTTGTTGCCCGTGTACAAGGTGGTTGACACTGGCTGATAATCTACTAGACATGAACCCCTCTCTAACTTGCTTACATTTGGATATCGCTTTATCAGCAACAGGTGTATGTTTTAAAAGCTCACTGTAGCAGCCGATTTAGTCAATTACAGATCACATGACAAAAATATCTGCATTATTCGTATACTGTATGTCCATATTTTCTGTTTCTTAACTCTTTTTTTATACGATCTCTGTAATTACTGATACCATTTGCTGGTTCTCTTATTATACATATATCTATATTTATATTATATCTCTAAAATAAAAAAAAAGACTTCATTATTAAATCAGAATTTAATTGCGGATAATTGCGGAATGAGGATCGCGAGGTTGGAATTGTAATTCTATTAGAAGTCGGAATAGTAAAATTCAAACATTAGAATTTTTGATTTTGTGAACCAAGGTTACTTTACTACCAGTTACTTTAGGGCTGTGTGTGTGTGTATGTGTGTGCGTGTGTATATTAGGGATAGACCGATTATCGGCCGGGTCAATTATCGGCGCTGATATTTGGCATTTTGACGCATATCGGCATCTGCCCTTTTTTTAATCCGACAGCTGATAAGAGATCAATTTAAAACTGGGTTATTTTGGCTCTGATGCAGCTGCGCCTCTCTGTCTGCAGTCACTACTCTGTCTCCAGCATTGTCCCACCCACAGCACCATCTGATTGGTTACACGCAGAGCCGGCACGGGTAACAGCCAATCAGCAGTGAAAGTTTATAAGAAAACTTTGTAAGCGATGCTGCTGACCCTGGGAACTCCCTGCACTCCCATTGTTTTTGTTTGAACTTAAAACAAAGGTAAGTGAAAGATAAAATAACATTTCAGTTATATTGAAATTTTGGAAAACTTTATTTACTGTAGAAAACTTTAGGGAGCTATTTAATTGTTTAAGTTTTCATTTAACTTTATAAGACATGCTGCTGAGCCTGGGAGCTCTCTGCACTTTTTGTTCGAATTTTAAAACAAAGATGTCTATTGTCTAAGATAAAAAAAAACAAACTTTAACATGTTGCAAATCTGAAAAGCTGTTTAATAAACATATGCTTAAAGGCATTAAAACGAAGTTAAGTGTTGGAGTTTGTATTATACAAAATTTTCACTTTCACTGCAAATGAATATCGGCTCCAAATATTGGTTATCGGCCTCCTTGACTACTAATAATCGGTATCCGTATCGGCCCTGAAAAAACATATCGGTCTATCTCTAGTGTGTGTATATATATATATATATATATACATACATACACACACACACACACACACACACCTTGCTATACACAATAAATGAATCAAACACAGTGCTGGATGAGATTGAGCAGCAGATATGTAAATATTAATAAAGGATCAATATTGGTCCAGCTGTTTTAAGGTCTGGCTACTGAAGCCTTGAACTTGCAGCACCTCCTGTGCACCTTCTTTCAAACAGCTCCTGCCACTAGTGGGCATCAACAGGCCAGCACATGGAGCACAGAGGGGACTGCAGCACTGCATTCCTCTTGTCAAACACTGACAGGAGCCAGCTGGAGGCTGGGAGCTTACCACTCTGCTTGGGCTGGGCTGCAGACAGGAGAGGAGAAGGGGTGTGAGGGAGGGATTCAGGGAGGGGTGGAGGAGGGAGAAAGAGAGGGAGGAAAAGAAAAACTGGGCAGAGCTGCTTTTTAATCACTGTCTGCCTCGAACAAAGTGGAGGAGTGACTGCACTTTTGCTTTGTAAGAAAGAGAGAGAGAAACAGAGAGTGAGAGAGAGCAAGAGGGAGAGAGAGAGAGAGAGAGAGGGGGGACCTGGTTGTGTCATTTCTGCCATCCAGCAGTGTGAAGAGTGTGTTGGCTGTTGACTCAGTGGATCATGGGGGGAAGAAGGTTGATTCTTCTGTTATGCTGCTGCTATGGGCCCTGGTGGCTGAGAGGTACAGTATGGTGCAGCACTTTTTAATACTACATTAAAAAAGAAGTTAGTTGCTAGAGTGTAAGGGTGGAGTCTTGGCACAGAGAGGACGAACAGCTTCAGGGTTCCTTGGGTGTAAAGTATTTTAAAGGACTATGTTAATGCAAGTTGACTGCTGCTGCGAGGGCTTAATGTTGAATGCGGTTTGAGGAGACGTGACTGACTACAGAAACCAGGCAGATAGACTGTGTTTGTGGCAGAGGGTGTGTGTGTGTCTGTTTGTGTGGCAAGCTGACAAGCATATACTCCAATATTTCAGTGTCTAGCAGATATAATTACTTTGAAAATTACAGGTTTAATTTTATTAAGATTGCAAATCCAATTTGCCCTAATTAAAGGCTATTTCCTCCAGTCATTTCCTCATCTGCAAGTGACACTGATGGAAAGATTCATGCCATGTCTCAACCAAATCTGCCTGCTCTTATTAAATATGACTTTCATTTTAAGATAAGATAATCCTTTATTAGTCCCACAATGGGGAAATTTACAATTTTTATGTGAAGGATGTGTTTTGGCTGGGGAAAAGGTGAATCAGTATTGTTGAAATACGTTGTAGTACTAAATGTGTGTCTCCCCATTCAGGTATACACTGTGAGGTGGACATCAATGAGTGTGACAGCTATCCCTGCCAGAATGGTGCCATGTGCGAAGATGCCGCCAACTCCTATAGGTGTCATTGCCCGATGCCAGAGCCTGGCCAGGAGCCCTGGGGTGGGCAAGACTGTGACGTCCGCCTGGTCGGCTGCCAGCATCACCAGTGTCAGCACAAAGCAGGTTGTGTCCCCATGCTGACCGATGATGGAGGGCACAGCTACATCTGCCTGTGTCCGCCCGGCTGGACCGGAGAACGCTGTAACACTTCAACCACTTTCTCTTTTAACTCAGAGGGCTACATCCACATGCAGCTGCCTAGTTCCAAAATCAGGACTAGGCGAGAGCCTGATGACCATAGCCACGGGCTCCACATGCAGCTGCGATTCAAGAGCACTCTGCCTGACATGGTGCTGTACTACCGGGGCACCATGGAGCACTTCTTCTCCTTGGAGCTTGTTGGTGGCACTGTCCAGGCCAGGCTGAAGTCAGGGAAGCTACTGCAGGTCATTTACCCTGGCCCAGTCAATGATGGACAATGGCACCAGGTCTCTGTGACCATGGATGAGAAGCTTGTTCTGACTGTAAAAGGACTTGGGTGTGAGGAAGGGTGCTGGGTGGAGAACGAGGGCCACAACCACCTGATCTTCCTCCAGCCCAGCTCCTTTCAACAGCTGTATATAGGAGGGGCACCACATGAATATTTAAACCAAACATCCAGTGGAAGGGGGTTCATTGGCTGTATGGAAGACCTCCTTGTTGAGAATAAGCTCCTCCTGCCTCAAGACCTCATCAGAGAGGAGAACCAGGGCCTGGAACTGGGATGCACCAAAACAGACTGGTGTCAGGAGGACCCATGCAGGCAGCGTGGGCAGTGTATGGACATGTGGGTTCGTGCCAGTTGTCAGTGTCACCGGCCCTACTATGGAGAAAGCTGTGAGAAAGGTGAGAGCACTGATAGTATACCTTTTTGTTTTGCCAGAATACACTCTGCTTTTACCACAGAAAATATTACTTAAGGAAAGGGCTAGAATAAGAACAAAAATCAGCCCAGGATTTTTGTCTCAGTGTTCCCTACCAAAATCCATCTGGTCACACACCATCACAAATGACCTGTGTCACACTCAACAAGAATCATGTAGTAAACAGAGGATACGTTAATTATGATTTGTAGAACAATTAATTAAATAAAACCACCGGCACATGAATTATAGTTATATCATTTTATAGTCTAATTGTTATTTACTCAGTTCAATTACACATTCAATGATGATTTTACTCTGTATTTTGTAGTTTGTAGAAAAAAAGTATCAGAAACACATTTTCATATTAGCTGCAGTCCACAACTGCAACAGAGTAACTGCAGTCTCAAAAATGACCATATAACTGAGTCAAAAGAACAATATACACAGGATTATATACATAGAAACAGACTGAACTGTATACTGATACTGCACAGTCTGAAATAATATTGCACAGAATGAGTGACTGGGCTGTTTCGTCAGTGGATTAAAATGCAGACTTGAAAATACTTTATCAGCTGCTTTAAGTTATTGGAATGTAACTTAAAGTTTTTGTAACAAAAACAAAGTTATATACAGATTAGTTCCATTATGAAAGCAACAGTTAGTGTCTTTTATATTTTGTAGAACTCACGTACAGCACATGATAGAAAGGCTGAAAGGATAGTAGAGCAAATACCACCTGAGTCAAATGAGGATGATGCTAATGGTTTTTACATTGCACTGAACAGTATTAAAATATGTGAACACATTAGTTTAACATTATTAGAAATTCAGATTATTTTATAATTTTAAAATACTATATAATTCAAATATATAGTTCAAATATTATTTTCATGCCTAAAGAAGAATAAAAACACGTGGGAAAAAATAATAAGATGTAATTAAATTGGCTAGTTTTAATTTTAGTAGTTTTTCTCTGGATCTTTCCGTAATAAAGTTCTGTAAGTCTGAGCTAATCACACACATATTGAGTACTTTAATTAGTGTATTAGAATTTCTGATGAAACCAGAGCAGAAAACAAAGCTATACAACATTATCCTGCTAAATAAACTCAGACTAGGTGCCTTTCGTCTTCTTCATTTAAACTTTGACTAATGTTTGTATTGGACTCACTGAACACTGTGGTCCTGAACTCACTCTGCTGCTCTGCTCGTCCTCTCTGTTGTCTGCAGAGTTATTGCTCCTGGATGCAGTAACTCCTAGATGCAGAATTATTTGAAGCATTTGGAGCTGTATAAATGGTTTTCCCAGTGGCTCATTGGAAAGGTTATTTTGTGGCTAGCGATTCACAGCTTCTCAAAGTGGGTGGTTTCTAAGTCTGCATAGGAGTAACTGTTGTAGTCTTTCCTTCTTCTTTCTCACCACCAATACTTAAGACAACCACAGATTTATGTACCCCTCTCAAAACAACGGTCCTGTTTTTGGGTGTGGGGTATGAATGTATGAATGAAGTCTAAACTCCCTCCTCATGAGCACTCAACAAACACCTCTGAGCTTCTTTACCTCCTCCACTTTGTAGTTAAGTCAGCTCTTGTTGTGGTTAGATACTGCCATCATACAAAATTACACAGTTTGGTGCAAAAATAACCATCTGTAAGTGTGATACAACAACAGTCACTACTACTGATGAATGACAAATATGACTACTTTACACTTTACACAATGTTAAAACTGCATGCATTGTTTTGCTTTGGACTCAAACAAATCAAGAAAAATATCCGTCTCCTTAGCTGCTAAATGCTCCTCTGTGTTCACCAGCTGGTTGCTAACTTGTCTCTCTTGTCTCTTGTTTGCTATTTGGTGCAGAGCAGATAGTGTATTGGGTTTAACAGAGTTTTTTCACAGAAAACAGCTGCCTGATGTTAGAGACCTTGATACTCTAAAATACTCTGAGCTGAGCTGAGCAGAGGTAAACTGCAGAGTTGGTTATAATCAGTATGGATCAAGCTTCATTGTATCTTTCATTTTATTCTGTTAAAAAATTTGTACTGTTGAAGTCCAAGCCCAGTCACACAAGATGTGTCTTGTAAATGTTCCTCCTGAGTCATACAGGACATTATAAAACCGTTTCCCAGGCTGAATATAACTCCTTATGACTGTAAACTGATATTTCTTGTAAAATTGAATTGTCCATTTAAAAGAAAGAAAGTATTGCTGCCAGTGTGCTGGAATAAGATACTGACAACTTTGTGCTTCCTACTCCCTTCTTAGAGTACCCATCCTGGACCTTTGGCCATGAGAACACCACCAGCTACTCTGCTTCAATATCTCGGAAACCCATGGAGACAACTTCACCATTTCCTTTTTAATGCGCTCCCTCAAGCACAATGGTCTGCTTCTGCAGCTCAGTCGTGAAGGAAAGCCCTACATGACAATCTATCTGAAGGAAGGCACTGTTGCTATTTACAGCCCTCACACCACACTGCTGTCAGAGGCCAGGTTTGTCACTGATGGGAACAATAATTTGGTGGCTGTTAAGGTACACTATGGCCATGTGGTCTTCCCCAAAGCGGGGAACCATCGTGCCTTAGGCAATGTTAGTGTAGAGGCAGGGGATGTGGCGTATATTGGAGGGCTCCCTGTAGGCAAGAGCATGAATGCCTGGGGTGGAAACTTCAAGGGCTGCCTGCAGGACATTCGGCTGGACCACAAGCATCTGACCACTGAGGATCATCCAGAGAGACCAGATGTTTACCAGATAAGCACAGAGGAGAACGTGCTGCCAGGATGCCAGAGTGATGACACATGCAAGGTAAAAGAGAAATTAACTGTATAGTGGTGTAGCTGTATTATCATCATATTAACTATAGAATAGATAGTATTTGAATAAAAACATGCCTCCCTCAAGATCATGTGAAATGGAGAGAAAGGCTGAGCTGATATTGTACCCCGCCTCTCGCCCAATGTCAGCTGGGAAAGGCTCCAGCTCCCCTGCGACCCTCATAGATAACAAACATGTAGTATAGATAATGGATGGATGGATGGATAAATCTGACTATTTTTACACCACAGCAAAACTCCAAATCATTTCACTGGTTCCATGGTAATCCCAAACAGGATACTGTCCCTGGGAACCCAGAAAACAACTAGTCCCACTAGAACTACTAGTCAACTGTCACTACAGACATGTCTGTTATTTCTAATATTATGTTGACTGATCTGATAGTACTACCATCACTACTACAAGAACTACAACTACTATTACTGCTACTGTAAAACAACAGAGAGAAAGTTAATGCATATTTATGTGGAATCTGCAGAATGTTTTAGAAATAATTAAACTTGAACTTTGTAATATCCATTTTTACCACTAGTGGGGTAAATTCTGTACAGTAAGGTTGGCCTGACAGGCCGTGTTGTTGCCTAAGTCAATCAGGATTTCCCCAAATCTCCTCAGTTAGAGCTGTACTACAGTATATTATGGTTGCTCTAACATAGTATGATCAGCAAGTTGATATGCAACTACTGATGTTAACTTGCTATGTTAGCATTACTGCAAAAGTGCAGCTCAGGCTGGGAATTTGATGCTCAGTCTGAGAGTTTTCCTGTCATGGACTTGAGTGTTGGACAAGTGGAAGGTCTTGTTGGCGCTCAATGTAAATTAAGGTAGTTGTCACATCCATTAGAATTAATCAACTGGGGTCCGTACCAGATTTCATTCCAGTTTAAGTAGTTCTTAAGAAATTTAAGTCTTGACTCGAAGAGGTGGACTGACACCTCTTCAGTCAAGAGAGCCAAGCAACATCTCTATCACCGTAGCATGGCTGCATTATGTAATTAAGCAGACTGCATCACATCCAACATGTGAGACACTGACAAACCTGCTTTTGATGAAAAGCCCCATGTTTAGTCAGTGTGTAGCTCTGATACTGAACTCATGCTAATTGTGTTAGTGCCTTGCCATGCTGTCTGATACCTGGGCTGATACTGTTTTACCCCTACCCTATTAACATTGATCCCTTTGATCTGCAAGTTACCACTTAGTCCCCTTTCCAGCTTTTACCCCTGCGGTTGCATCAGGTGAGAGATTTTACAAGTGATCGTCTAATCCATCCATCTGTGTTTGTCTGTGCACAGGATGAGCCCTGCTTCAGTGGTGGACAGTGTCAGGTCACCTGGAATGACTTCAAGTGTGACTGTTTAATTAACTACTCAGGCCGGCTGTGTGAGACTCGTCTATGGTGCATTGACAACCCTTGTTTTGATGGAGTGAGATGTGTGGACCTGCAGGATGGTTATGAGTGTGAGTAATCCATGGTGGTGTTTATCACTGTCTTTACCAAGGCAGGCCAAGTCAAGTCAGGTCGTGTCAAGTTTATTTGTTCCTAATTTCTTAATTAGATTTACTGTCTTGAGAGTTTCTGAGGGGCCGTTTCACATTAAATGGTATGGACAACCTGCCAGCCTTAGACCCTCACTGACATCATAGGAAAGGTGCAAGCAAGAAACTCCATGACCACACGAGTCCTGCAAGAGGTTCTGAGAAGAAGGATTATCCTACAGCATACTAAAATATACACACATCATGATAACTTACTTTAATTTCATGTGTGACTGCACTGAGATTTGAACTCCTGACTTGGCTAGTTGCACATTTTAGACTCTGTAGTGGATTAAACAAAGACAAGCCAGTGGAGTAGGTTGCAGGATGCATTGTGGGATAGTTTGGCAACATACCTATGACTCAGTACTTTTCTGTTGAAAATTACATTTATTTTGAGTTTTGATGGCATTTTATCTTTCAGAGATATTCTTCTGCTTGACAGTGTGATATTAGCACATCTTTTTAACTGTCTGTGATGTTCTGTTCAGCTCTCAGAGCTATCCATATAATTCCCATTATTTTATTCTCCATCTCTCTGTTAGTCTTACTATCTTGGACAGCTAGGTTTTCATGCCATATTCCCCACAATGCATCCTACAGCCTACCTCATTGCCTAGTCAAACTCCAAAATGTTGGTATTTGTGAAATCACCTTTTCAACAATACTTTAATAATGTAGTGTTTCAGTGCACTCAGATGAAGTTGGTGGAAACAGATTAAAAGAAGAATGGACAAAATCAGTGCAGCTGAAAAAAATACTGAAAAATTCACTTTACCCAAAATGCTGGATGCAACAATTCCCATAATGCAGTTTAACAGTTCAGTAGTTCATTAGATCTGAGGGGGGCAAATGCCTGTATCTTTCAAGCTCCATGCCCCCAGCCTCTGATGACATTATCAGGGTTATTTTGTCAGATTTAACAAATCTCCTCCAGAAATGCCACAGAAGACCATGAGAAATAAACTGACTTTCATGTATAAGTAAGCAAACTACCACACAAATTTCTTACACTGCAATAAAAGCGAGACTGATACACTTATGTACTGTATATACAATTCAAATAATTCCTTTAATGTTATTATACTGTTAACATACAAGAAAGATAAAGTCAGTGTTGAGTTGGTGCAACAGTGGATTCAATTTGAACAGTTGTTTGAGTTTGATTTGATGGATTGTAATATTTGGAAGGTATGAAAAAGTTCTACTGTGCAACACCAAAGACAGCAGTTTTCCAATCAGTGCATGAATTACTATAACATCAAATGAGACTTAACATACTAAGTTGTGAATAGGCATGTGGCACTAGTTTCAGTAACTTTTCAAACTTTTCCCACAGGTTTAACTGAAGCCATTTTTCAGGACAACTCTCTCCAGTATGTTGCCAACAACTCTCTGCTGAGCCCCATAACCAATATCACCATGGACATACGAACAAGAGACGAGAATGGGATCTTGTTGCGGGCCACCAGCAGAGCAGAGGTGTTCTGCTTGGGTCTGCTCAACTCCTCCCTGCTAGTCAAACTGGACAGTGGGGCAAGTGCAGAGCTGCTGGCCTTCACAAGTGACAGGACCATTGCAGACGGAGCGTGGCACCACATCCAGCTGACGATGGTTGATCCTGCACAGTCAGCATCCCGCTGGCACCTCACCATAGATGGACAGAGAGCGGGTGGCAGCTTCGGCATTGGCGGCAACCTCAACTTCCTCAATGATACCATAATCTGGCTGGCTGAGAAATACACTGGATGTCTAGGGGAGGTGAGAGTGGGCGGAGTCTATCTGCCACTCATTAATGTGCCAGATGCCCCTCAGGTGAGCTGGTTCTCCAGACTGGGTGGGCATGAGCCAATCATAGGATGCCAAGGTGCACCGATTTGTGATTCCCAGCCCTGCCTCAATCAGGGTCAATGTCAAGACCAGTTTTATGAGTTTAACTGCAGCTGCAGCTCAGGATTTGAGGGGGAACTGTGTGAGAGAGAGATAAATGAGTGTTCTTCAGGTCCCTGTGTCTACGGTACATGTAAAGACCTTCTGGCAGACTACCAGTGTGACTGTGAGCCTGGATACATGGGGAAAGACTGTCAGGAGGAGGTGGATAACTGTATGGAGTTCAGCTGTGTGAATGGAGGAACCTGCGTGGAAACAGTGGGAACTCACACATGTTCATGTCCCTCTGGCTATGTCGGCAAGCGCTGCCAGTGAGTACCTTTCCATTTCTCTGCAAAGCATTTTAAACTTTTATTTGGGTTTCAAAAAAGCTGAAAATCTATATTTTCTAGCACTTCCCATTCTCTTTTTCCTGTGAATCATTTCTCCTTTCCTCCCCTTCCCTTCTGCTGCTTTTTCTTCTTACAATTAACTATTTTGCAGGATTATTCTACAGCCAGGAATAGTTTTTTTTAATAATGAAGAGTAGTAATACAGTGGATATTAAAGAGACAATCAATTGTTACATGTCAAAGTCAATTTATAAGACGTATAGTCTGTATTGTGTGGCTCTGGAAGGGTGTTGTTAAGAAAAATATTCAAGAGACATCACCTTAGCGCTTTGGCTTGGTCTTGGATACTTCTACTTAAAAAAAAAAAAAACATAATTTGAAAGACAGTAATGTACCTAGCAAGGGGGTCTTAAGGTGTGGCAAAACTTAATTTCGCTCTCTGGTCATTTCATTCAGGAACGGGGAAAGATGTATTTGTTTCCTGTCATGAACTGTCCCCGGTTTGCTGGTCACTCAATGCTTTCCAATTTTAGCTAGTTTGGGTTAACCTGTCTTTAAGAAAACATAGATCATCTGTCCTGTCATATACACAATACACAGGAAAATCTTCCTGTTTGACTGCACCATTACAAAAGATAAAATACATTTTGAGCTGCATTATGCAATAAATCCTCTTTCATTAAGATTATAGTGTTCAGTTTGTGCTGAAACTGTTTAAGAGAAGTGGTTTGTGGTGCTGCATTATATGGAGAGGTGTTTCTGTTCTGTAGGATGATTTGTTACAGGACTGTTATATTAGACTCCATTAGTTTTAGCTAGGTGTACCTCATAGACTGCCAACTTAGCGTAGATTGTAACAGATAATGCTAATGTGTGCAATAGGTGGCGTTTCCCTCCAGTGGCATGTGATGCTAAAACAGAATGTCTTAAT
>BRZM01005511.1:24658-38106 GCA_033238685.1 Lates japonicus | reverse complement strand
ATCAATTAGTCTTCCACAGATTTGCGTATTGCTTCCTAAGCCGCACCAGAGCTTTGCACACAAGGAATTGAAGTGACTATTTGCCTGTTATAACAGAAACTCATCAGAAAGGATTTACACAATGAAGAAAATAGCTAACAGCTAAGCGTCGCATTCTGAAAAAGATCAGACTCCAGTGGCCCCAGTTTGCTCTGTAGTATTTGTTTTTCAGTCTTTACAGCCCAGGGAGAAGAGTACAAATTAAACATGAATAGACAGTTGCAAATCTGACATTTTGTACAGCTAATATTTATTTACAATGAGAGTGTAATTCAGCATCACTCACAGTTCAATAAGCCTCTCAGACTCAGATGAGAGTTTGC
Source organism: Lates japonicus (assembly GCA_033238685.1). Classification (NCBI taxonomy): domain Eukaryota; kingdom Metazoa; phylum Chordata; class Actinopteri; family Centropomidae; genus Lates; species Lates japonicus. The sequence goes on along the minus strand of BRZM01005511.1, from coordinate 37,744 downwards.
CTAAAGTCTGTGCAAAGGTTTTCCTTAAGCCATGTGTGTGTGTATATGCACCTGATGTGCTACCCTCCAGGGAAGGCTGATGGGATTGTATAGTTAAGCTCTGAGTGGAGGTGAAGTCACTGACCTGAAACCCTTTGCAACCTACTGCACCTCCTTTCTAGAACCTGTAAGTCTAGTGAGTGGGGCGGTGAGGGTTGAGGTCACACATGATCTGTGTAAATGGAGACCAGGCCTGCTGTTAGCTAAGTTTAGCCACAGCCACAGGACATGGTGGAACATCCCTCAGGGATTTCTTTTAAAATCAGTATTCAAATAACAGCTAATGGACTCATGTTAAAGGTTTGATATAATAAACTGATAAAGACTCATCAAATTTCACGGTTTTAGTTGATTCGTTAAAAATATTTCAGATCGTATAATGACATAAACAAAATGGATGAAAATCTTTTCCCTTAGATCTTGCATTTGTTTTTAAGTCGTGACATCTAGGTTGCTTTGAAGTTTAGAAGATAAATTTGCTTGCTTCTCACCCTTTATTTACATTTCCTCAGTAAATCAAGCAAGACAGTACTTGCCCCATGTTCTATATATATCTGGTAATTTGTTTCACGGTAGAGAGACCATCCAGGTGCAGTGGAAAGCAAACATTTGCAGTCATGATCGTGTGATCGTGATACTCGGCTTCAAATACTTCAGGAAAAGACTGATAAGTTGTCCATAATCATCCACATGGCCAGAATGACCTAAAACTATCCCTGACCTACTGCCTCACCCCAAAGAACAATTCACATCCTCCATTAAAGTCTCTCCTGTCATACGCCCGGCGGCTCAGCCTGTGGGGGCAAGCTCACTTGCGACAAACACAGCCTTCAAAACCAGGAGGGAACACACAGAGAGCTAAATGACACATGAGTGTATTGAACTGTCTGTAAAGTGGATTATGTGTGTAGGGTGTATGAAATTCTAACTTTCTGTTTTAATGAAATAAAAACACTAACACCCTTACTGTTTGAAAAGTTAAATACTTCTTACATGGGTCCCAGAGGCCCATGATTACAGTTAAAAGAGTCTAGAAAGATAAAATGGACTTTGAATTCGATGTTGAATGATGTCTTACACACACAGCCTGAACCTCCACACTCCTTATATTATTACTGTATTGCCTGTATTATATATAGTAGACATTACGGCTTTAAAGTATATATTAATTTCAATACTATATTCTGATGTTTAAATCACAATCACTAATTCTCTGTATGACTAAAGATTATGGCCACTTAACCTTACACTTTATTTTTGTCAGGAATACAGTTGATTAAGCTTTGCCTGCAGTACATTTAAATAATCCAACAATTTAATCAATTAAAGATATTTTAAAACTTTTGTCAGATATCATTGGTCTTTCTAAACAACCTGGCCAAACTCAATCGGCTGCTCTGTTTCTGTTTATCTGCTGTTTCTGTGAACTTAGAAATGTGAGTGGATGTGGAGGAAGTAGAACGGAAGGAGCACGTCTGGCTTCAGGTGGGGAGGTGGTTTGTTTTCTGCAGCTTTGGTGACTGGTAACAGTAAATGCTTCCTGTGTCACTTGTGTGACCCAGGGTGCTTGACGGGTCACCTCCTCAAATTACAGCTTCTTGGCTTCAGGTCTGTCGGCTACGCCTCTCCGCGTTTCCTAGCCTAGTGGGGACAAATGAGAAGGAGAGAGAAAGAGTAGCCTGGTCCCGGGTGTCGAAGGTCAGACTTTCACCCTCTTGTCTTACAATGCGGCGTCGGCGTTGTAAGCACTCTGGCACCTGGGCCATGGCTGGCAGATGAGTGTCTTTCTCTGTGTGTTTATGAGGATCCTATTTGGCAAACATGGTAATCCGCCTGGTAACTTAAATGCTTGCCTATTGGGGTGAACAAACAGGTGATTGAGAAAAACACAAACAAACTGATTAAATTTAATTAAATTAAATTTAAGTCGGATTAAATCCTCAGATATCCTCTGTTGTTTATTCCTGTGCAGCCTTATTTACGTATGTCTGCAGGAACTTTTAGTAAATGGGCATGGGGAATTTGTATGTGAGTGTGTGTGTGTGTTTGGCTGAGTCAAGCAGACTGGGTTGTGATTATTTGAGGAGGAGATTTCCTGAGTGGGGTGTGGGAGGCGCTGCGGCTCTGCTGTGGTTTCCCCCCTCGAGCTGGGGCGGCAGGAGGAAGGGAGGAGGAGGAGGAGGGTGGGGTGGGTCAGACTTATAAAGTGAGTCACTGCTCCAACTCCTCGCTTTTATCTGGTTGCGGCTGTTTTTATTGCAGGTCAGTTGTCCCGTAATGCCACAAGTCTCTCTTACTGACTGCTTCATGTCCAGGCCTGTGGGGTGCACAGCAGACTGGCGTCCTCACCGCACTGCTAATGTGCGAGCTGCGGGTATCAGGTTTACACAAGAGGACCTTTCACTTAAAAAGGAATTCATAAGGCAAGTGCAAGAAAAATTTTAGGACTACCTCAAGCAGGTATGTCGCTTTTAGTTTAATATGCCTGAGCTTTTGGAATATACATACACACCTCCGCTCCAACACAACAGAGGTGGAGGAGTTTTGTTAGTGGAGCTCACACAACTATGAAAAATTGCTCGTTAAAGTGCATCTCAACCCGAGGAAAAGTGTCGCTGTTCTTCTGTAGTCCACACACCTCAGTCTGTGAACTCAACTGTCAACTGTGACTAACACTTTAGTAGGCACTGCTGCACTGCATTCTTTCTCTTTAAATTTGTACTTATCTTTTTTTATTTTAATATGTTTTTCTTCTTGATTTTACCATTGCTATCACCTGAGCCTCATTCATTCCTATCATATACAACATGTTCTGGAGTGACTATAAAAACTACCCACACACCCATTTACCAAATCATACAAAGCAACAACGACACACTATTTCTGGAAGGAAGTTTTTGGATTCCTGTGAGAATCGTGTATAATCATTCATCCATTAATAACTAGAGGTGGTGAAGGCCTGGGTGAATGAGAAAATATATTTTTTGTAAAATTTTGTGCATGGCCTTTTAACCCTGCCAATTTAAAAGTGTTAATTTTATATTTTTAATTTGCCAGCAGAGTGTTAAATTAAATGTATTTGCTCAGTAACGTTTTAAATTCTTATATCATAAATCAGAGTGTATTATCATAGTGATACATTTAAAATACATTATGTGCACTGACTAACGAGAGGTGCGTGGGACTGAGGCAGCCCTGCAGCCATGTGCTCTCCTACAACTTTCTAAGACATTCACCCAGTGTTTTGGACACATGGCGCCATAAACTGTAATCTGTGTTAAACTGTCAGGAATAGTCTGCACAATCATTTGAGATTAACCACTGCTCTCTTTAGTGAAGTGGACCCTGTGTGCCTGAAGAATAAAAATATAAATTGGTGAATAGAAATCAAAACAGTTACTTTTTTTTTTTTCCTGCGGTTTAGTGTTTTACCTTTGTCATTTGAACTCTGGCCTGTGGCCTTTTCGGTCACGTCACTGGAAAACCGGAAGGTAGAAGAATGCGACATGAGATAAAACTTGCGGCCTGAATCAAACCAGGCTGTGTTTGTGTCGATTGTCTGCTGATCCAGGCTGCGATAGAGTTATTCAAGGCGTTCGCATATGGAATGGCATCTTATTTTACTGAGCCGAGCAAACAAACAAACAAAAAGTGAAATAGGGCCATCTCCTTCGCCCTGTGGAGGTGTCCTGTCCTCAGCACGTTAAGCCAAAACCACCAACCAGGTGTCATGTCTCCCCCAAATGCCGCAGGGAGGTGTGTGCAGAGTTCGAGGGGCTCCCGTGACGTGACCTTTGTGCAGTTCAGGTGCCAGCCGGTGTGCCCTCGTGTACTGTTTCCTCTAATCTTCATTTGACCTTTAGGCTGACGGCTTTCTTTTACCTTTTTTCGACTAATTTCCTTTGAGGAGATTGGCATCTTTTACTTAGCATCAGACACTCACTGATTCAGATGACGAACACACACACACACAAGCAGCTGGGCCATTTTGATGGGACGTGTCTTTCGCTGCCACGAGGGCGCTGCAGTGTGCTGGGAACAACGTGAGCGGACTGGGTTCAATAGACTAACGACAAACTGTGTTAATTGTGTTGTGTGCCTGCGGGCTGCTGACAGAGGAAACTTAATGATGCACAGTCCTGTTGAGGCAGACAGAGGTGATTTCTGACTTTTGCGGTGGTGGCATCCACACACACTCTTCACGCAGTTAAACGAGTGTGAAGTAAATATGTACTAAATGAAATAAAAAATATATTTAAAAATATAGAAAATTAATAAAATATTAAACCAACCTTGATGCTGAGGTCTGAGCAGGAAAAAATAAAGTGTTCGGATTAATGAGCCTGCAGATGAAAGAGAAAAACAGAGATGTAAATATAGTTATCCTTACACACACACACTCAAAATACTGTAGATATATTCACAAAACACACACACATCAAGGTGTCCATGTGGCCCTCAGGTCCTTAAACCTGCCAAGCAGCTACTTGAGTATATCATTAAGGCTGATGTAACATATGTTAGAGTGATCATGGCTTAGAATACAGCCGAATTTGAACTGGACCTTCATACCATAGACGGCCAGTCATTGAAGAAGCTGAGATTCATCTCAGAAAAAGAAAAGCATACTTGAGAGAAAATTACCAGTGGGGAACCTGCCTCTTACATGTGTGTTATTAGAAGCTGAAATAATTGTATTTTTGTTCAAGTTATTTTAATTTTCTGTAATTAGTCGTTTCTTTATTGTGGTCGAATTTTAGTTTCTAAAAATAAGACGGCTAAATTACAAAGTGCTGAAAATATTAAAAATATAAAAGGAAGTAATTTAACATTTAGACATAAACATGTAGTAAATTAAGCCCCAGGTAAACTCCACTGTTATTTAGTTTTTAATTAGTTTTTAGTAACAAATAATTTTAAATAAATCTGCGATGTGTATTCTATAAATAAATATAACAGGTATCTTCTCTCTCACTCAAATACACACACACACACACACACACCTAAACACACACACTGTCAAAGCAAAAGCAATTTCAGAGGACGTTTCGTCCTCTATTTTTAAGTGTAATTAGACATTTAATTCAATGAAAATATATTGTATTTATTGTAACAATAAATTACGGATTAATTTTTCCACAAGAAAAAAATCTAATAATCCAACATGATTTTTGAAAAACACCCTCACGTGTTTCAGAAAATTATGATGCAACAATAAATATTAAAATATATCACTTTTAAAATTTTTACAGTCAGACTGTAGAGTTTGAATGCAAGCCATGTGTATAAATTCACTTGCAAACCACAAACACAAACACACACACACAAACACACGCTGAACACACACACTGAAGGACTTTGTGCTGCTGAACCCTTAGAAAATGAAATGTTAGATTTTCCCACGAACTTTTGTTTCTACTTCATTTAAATTCTTCCTGCAAAACAAAACCTTGTGACTGACGACACACATTCTCTCTCTCTCTCTCTCTCTCTCACACACACACACACACACAGAGTGAAACAAAAAGAGGTGTAACAGAAACATAACTGAAAGTAAAACACCCCCAATACGTCTCATACCTCATTTCCCATCTGGTTTGCTTAGCAAATTAAAAGTCGCTTTTTATGCCAAATTGCAAAAGTGCCAGCAATAAAGACAACTCCATCTGACTCCATCTTTAATTTCAACATGGTTGTAAGAGCTCTGATTAAAAACCAGCTCCTTCAGTATGCCTGTGTGTGCTTTTTAAAATGTGTCCTTGTACCATTTCACTGCAAGTGTGTGCTTCTGTATTATACTCAAATGCACCTGTGTGTGTTTGAGTAAGGCTGTGGCCATCTGTAGTGCATGCATTGTGTGTGTGTGTGTGTGTGAGAATGCTTAGAGGAGGAGGCTGTGCCCTGCACTCCTTGGGAGAGGCGTGGGAACCCCATTCATCTTAGGAGCCTGGGTCCATTGTGGGGTACATAGCATCAAATGTGTCTGGGTGTTTGTGTGTGTGGGTGGGTGGGTGAGGGTGGGTGAGGGAGTGTGCGTTTGTGCGTGCATGTGTCCTGTGTGTCTGGTTCAAGATATGGTGAGATGGTCTTTATGTTCAGTTTTTCACGTCTCTCGGTTTTATGTTCTCTAACACGTCGGACGGATTTGTTTATAAACCAGACACGTAGTTTGGGACGTTTTGAGCCAAATCCACGATTGTTCTTCATGTTTGTCTCTTTAAAAAAAAATCAGTGCAGGACTCCTCAGTGATCTGTCATTAACAATGTAAAGATCAAACTTTTTTGCGCAGGAAATCAGTGTGTGTTGCATAAAATCTCACATCAAACTGCAACTTACTGCCAGGTGTGTGAAAAATATGATGTTCATTTTTACAAATTCCACGATCTAACCAGGTTTGTTTTTCTGGTATTCTCGGGATGAAATATTATTTCTAGTTCGGCCAATATTTTGAGGAAATACACTCTATATACAGGGAATATATACTCTGTGACTTCCATGATATAAATAAGCCTACAGTATGCAGAGGAAACTTAAAGTTCTGTATGAGGGGGAAAAAGCGACAAAATATTTTCAACGATTTTCAAAAATTAACACGACGATCGTACGTTTCCGAGTTCCAAAAAGTGAATCAAAGCGTGTTTTTCGGCGCTTTTCGCCGCAAATACTGCCTTTTATTTCTACAGTGTGTGTTGAACAGAATCAGAGGAAATAAAAGTAGAAAGGAAAGAGACAGAAAAGAGAAAAATGAAAAACACATCTATTTGACTCTGCTGCAGTTATTAATGCTGCACCTCGAGAATTCTGATTGGTGTCCAGCAATGACGTGTTCCTTCCCCAAATGCTGACGTATTATAATTCATTATTTCACCTGGCTGAGGGTCTCGGTGGAGGTTTGCGGACGCACCAAATGCGGGAAGCGACGTCAGGGTTTCCTGTCGGGGTGACAGTGATGGCGGAGCTCGCGCCAGGCCCTGTGGTGCGAGAGTGGCGGATGAATAGGCCTGTCAAACGTAGGACGTAGGTGGGATGACTAGAGCTATCTGTGATGACTCACACTGCCTCCACTCCTACCTATCGGTCATGGTCGACTCTGATGTGCTGAGGTGCTCAACATGAAGCCATATCGACAGGCAATGTGGGGGGGAGTGGGGAAAAGTAAGATTTTCAATTAGCGTCTGTTCGAAAAACTGATTTATGGGGGATAATTAAAAGATGCCATGCTGGATGGCATTGATGAGGGGTGTGGCATATTGAGTTTTTTAATTATGTGGAAAATATGATATAATACACTGAAAATTAGAGCTGATATTCGTCCTGAAGGATGAAGCAGCTGTGGTACTCATGTTAATGAATATTTAACTTTTTTTTTAACCGCTCTATTTCGGTTAAGACACACAACCTAAATTCTGTGCAGACAGATTATATTGCTTTGAAATTAAGTTGGGTCGAACCGCACAATCGAACTAAAGAGAGAAATGTTTAATGTCTTGCAGTATTTTTCTTGTTTAGGCATGTTAAGTAAAACGCTTTACAGTAGAGCCATGTTAGTAAAGCATAATAAACGGTACGTCTAAAAGACCTGTTCGAGCTATATTAAAGCTACGTGTGGCCACGTGTCAGGATTGACCCATTTTCCAATGTTTAACCTTCGATTACAAACCCTAAACCTCGCACTAAAACGAGGTTTTAATGAGAAAACTCAGTATGAAAATCGTGGTTAATAGTTTTCTGATAGCTGACCAGGAGAGAAAAGGAGAGAGAGACACTGAGAGAGACTGAGGGGGAGAGAGAGAGAGAGAGAGAGAGAGAGGGAGCGTTGTGGTGGGGCTCGGCCTTGTGTAGCAGGCCTTGTCTGGCCCTTGGCCCAACATTACAGCACTGGTCCCTCTCTGCTCCCTCCAAAACCGTCTCTCTTTCACACACACAAAAGGCCGACCTGGAGTGCAAAACTGCAGGTAGGAACGCACCAGAGGACAGATTAGCTCGGTTTCATTTGAAATTCAAAGCCCATGCCACGTTTCCCCCCTGGTTTGCCTATATTTAGTTAAGCCTCCTCTCCTCTCTCTCCCTCTCTGGATAGTCATGTAGCCCTGAAGGAAACGACACCCAGACACAGCGTTCAGACACACCAACATGGAGATCGGGTCAAACGAAGCCGCTCTCCGGCGTTTTGTTTCGTCTTTTCGTTTTTCATCGTTTTGTAAAAACAACACCTCTGCATGTGTGCATGCTTCACACACACACACACACACACACTTACCTCCACACCCACACATACTCTCTGACTTACCCACTGAGTCTTTGAGGCAGCTGGCACACACACCACAGCCATCAGCTATCCGGGGCAAAGCGCCGAAATCCCCGCCGCTCATTGTGCTGGATCCTTCGCCGTAGCTGCACACAGTATGTCCACATATCCTCTCTGTAGAGAAGGGCAGAGAAGGAGCTTGGATTCAGTCACACAGCTCTGCACTCCCTGCAAGGAGTAGGCGGGCACGCCAACGAGAGACCCATTCAGAGTCCCAGCAAGTGCCAGCCTCCCTGTCTGCCTCAACGCCTTGTCTATATGTCTGTCTGCCCATCTGTCTGCCCCTCTGTCTGGGTTTTACCCTGTCAATCTGGCCACCTCACCCCAAACCCGTCTCTAAGCCTCGGGTAACCTGCCTAACCTCAGCTAACTGCTTTCTAATATTTACAAACTGGCTCCCCTCGCTCTCCCCTGTCTGCCACCTCCTAGTCTGAGACTGTCAGGGCCCGCCACAATGGGCAGGCCATGTGGGTTTCCCATGGAGTCGCGTGTTCCTCCCGTCTGCAGTTAACAAGGCTTTGAATGAGAAATGTTGAAACACGTTTGAACAGAACAAGTGTTGCAATGATCGGCACGAAGTATATGAAACAATGTGTAGTGACCAGAGAGAGAGGCACCCAACTGAATGCCCTTCCCAACCCAATCTGCCCCTCCTTCTTTCCCGCTCGAAACTCAAATGCTCTCTTCACGGAGCAAGACAGAGAGGGGGAAAGAGAGGATCTAAGAGCTCTGCTACCAGTAATGCAAAACCAAAGAGAGAATAGCACACATGCACACACATGTAATTACTACAAACTGTTCTTGAAACATGCCACTCTTTTTCCTGTCATTGGGAACTATCTCCTTTTTTGGCTTTTTGCACTTTTTTGTTTGAAATTGCACCTGTCCCAGAAAGCCCTGTTGTTGCTCCGCCTCCTGCCCTCAATGGAGACTGCCCACGAGAGAGAGAGAGAGAGAGAAAGAAAGAGAAGAGAGAGGGAGAGAGAGAGGAGAGAGAGTGAGGAAGAGAGGGTGGGGTAGAAAACCCAAAAGAGGGAGAGGTTTAGAGATGGAAAGGGTGAGGAAGGTAAAGGATAAGAGAACAGGCACACATGAGAAATTTATCGTTGGAACAATACGCCCAGTATCGGAACATGGAAGGTTTGAACAGCAACAAACCTGTCGTCCTGTCCTCGGCTTCTTGTGGAGGACCGCTACAGAAATCAGCATGCTCAAAAGTTTTCGCATCACAGCGCAAACCAAAACCACTGATTTCTGCCCAGTCCAGTTTAACTCTACTATTACAAACTCAGAAGGAGCAAAAAAGAAATAAACATCCAAATGCAGGTGATCGATGCCTGCTGCTGAAACGGGTCCTGAACAACATCTTCGCAAATGGCGCAGCGGTATGTCAGCAGAGAAGCAAAGCTACTTGTTAAAAGATATTGATAGACTATGAGAGAAGGAGCAGGCAGAGGTTAAAATCCTGACTGGGAGTAGTAAAACCTCCCTTTTTGGCACAGACTAGCCAAAGGGGAGGGGCCCGCCTGTTGCTCTTTTTTCTTTTTTTTCGCAGAGCTGCCAGCAACCCAGTCTACCCTCTCGTATGGGCGAATCCCAGGAGGAGAGCGATGGATAGAAAAAGAAGCAAGTGCAGAGAGGGGAGGGGGCGAGAGAGAGAGGGAAGAAGCGCTGAGTGGAGGAGAAAGGGCTCAGCTGATGATGAAACAGGGACGTGTGGGAGTGCGTGCGCACTACGCGTTTTCATCACCGACCCTGCGCGACGTGCGTGTGCACAAGGCGGGAGGGAGCTGGGTGGGGTATGTGTGTGTGTGTGGAGGGGGGGGCACAGTGTCTCTTAGATGATACAAACACACACACACACACACATACACTCAGAAATGATTAAAGGATTATGGGACAACTTTTAACACCTAACTTTGAGTGTCATGTGAACGATTAACTATTCATGTCTTTATTTCAGAGCTGTTGCTGCTGTTGATAACACACGTTCGTCTTTGACCGACATGTCCATCACAAAACTTCCAGAGGGTGGATAAACCAGTTGCAGGCACCCACAAAGGCCCGAAACCGGAGCCTGGTGTACCACGAATACGGCCCTGACCACGCTTCTTGCTCTCATGACCACAGAGACGTTAATGAGCTGAAAAAGCGCTGGCACGCTATCGCCGACAAGACCTGGGTGCGACCGCCCTGCCATGATTGCAACAGCGAACCGTGCTGTGAAATCCTGTAATATTTACCGCAGTGCGCTCGCTATGTGCCATTACTAGGCCACTCTTGCCTCGCTGCGAACTGCAGCAGCGGTCCTGCGTGCGAATAAGGAGAGGAGAAATGTCGGGCAGTAACCGAACGATAAAATGGACTCTGCTGATGACTCTGCTCGTGTCCTGCACCCTCCTTCCCCCTCCGCCTCCCCCTCAGAGTCCAGCCTATTCTGTCTCACATCCTTTCTTGTCCTTTCAGTAGCACTGTTATAGCCTACAGTAATAAACAGCCCTGCTCTGAAAAGCTAGTGTTAATTTAAGCCTGCATGAGGAGGATCTTTTTGATGTTTTTGTGCCAGATACCACCCCTGCTGTCTTTCTCTCTCTCCCGGTCTCATGCACACCTACCAACCCCGCATCAGCCTGCTGGAAGGTTATTCACACCGTCCGCTTCCGCCTGACTCCGCCCAAAACTTCCCTCTAGCCAAAATGCTGTAATGCTCCCCAGCTGTTGCAACAGATTCCATAGCAAAAAAAAAACAAAAAAAAAACCCAACTTCCTCTCTTTTGGACGCCATTCCCCTCCCCTCCAGTCTTCTCTTTCCCAAAAGAAACCCAGAACTCAGCACAGGCAAATTTTTCCCCTCCTCTCTCCCCAAAGTAGCAGCCGCACAAAAGAGAGGGGAAAAAGGGAAAACTGTCCAAAAAAACGACGGATCTCACATCATGAGCACGTAAGAAGGCTCTTGATTTCAATCTGCCCGGCTGTCACAGAGTTCAGAGGGGATTGCTGACATTGAAACAAACAAAAACCCATACTGTTCATTTTCAGTAGGGTGCTTTTTTACTGTGGAGAAGTAGACGGCGAGATATGGTTAATTAAACAGCAAACTAATATGGTCAGCTTGTTAAATTCTCCGCCCTGAGGCCATATATGCCTGTGTGGTTTTGGACTCAGTGATGGACTCAGAGAGAGAGAGAGAGAGAGAGAGAGGAGTAACGACTGGTTTAACTCTCCTCAGCTTCCACAGTCTCAAATGAAACTTAGGCCCCTGCAAAATGCCACCATCCACATCAAAGAAAATTGAAGTCAGGGAAAATGAGCACAAATCGGTTACCACGGGGTTCATCGCGAGAAAAAATATCACACGGCTGGTGACAAATCATCAGTCCTTTGATGAGAAAACGGATCGAGCACCAAACACCAGATTTTAAACCGCACATCTCACTAAACCAATGCAATCACAAACCACCACAAACGCGCTGAATATAAATCAAATAATAGTGTAACGTTTCCATTAACGAAAAGTCCTCAGCCTCCTTACTCATTCGACATCATCGATTCAACGGCGGTAATCAAAAACTTGGCAGAGCCTGTTGCACTGCACGTCGTGAGAGTTCACTTATATTACGGCCTGGTCAGCCTGAAGGCAACTGACGACTGGCAGTCTGCACGGCCTGCCCCGCAGAGCGTCGCACGCTGCCATTACGAAACCCAATATTAACAACCCCATTTATACACCCAAGAGTCCACAACCACAATTTTTTCACCAACCCCTTCACCTCTGATTAAAACCAAGCTGTGCCTGCTTTACATTTATTGTTAGTATAAAGGCACACTGTATTGTTGATATTTGACATGTATGCAGGTCACGGTTTATTCAAATACTGTTTGAAACACAACCTTTTCAACCAATAAATCTAAAAGACACATTAAATACAAACACGAACAACTGTCAGCAACAATGATTATGACAACCCAATAATGGCAATGACAGAAGAAGTCCAGATTTAGAATTAACTAAATGAGTTAACTAACTGTCAAGAAACCATCCAAACACTACAAACACGACCAATCAGCACAGATTAAATTACACACACACACACTTTCAAAGAAGAAAGACCAGAAAAGTCTCATATAGAATGAAAACATTAAGAGGCAAAAAATACACAGAAAATATATAAATCACCACGTGAACTGTAATTAAATGAAGAATGAATAGGTTTTTATAGGAATTAGAGCTGATTAGCAGACTAATAGCTTTTCTAAGACAAAATCAATGACACGGCGAAAACCAAAAAACAAAATCAGAATCCACCACCTGAAAACAATTTCAAATCACCGCCAGTTAGCACAATACGAGTTAAATAAGTAGAACCACCTGGGAACAGTAAAGAAAGATGTGACCCCTAAAGTAGCTAATGCACTGATCACCACATTTAAATGCCAGTTAGTCTACCGCAGCTTATTATCGTCCACGGTAAAAACTAATACAGAATCCCTGTTGTGTCGCAGTTTGCGTTGGCAGCCATTTATACATTCACACCTGGCGAATACACACACGCCCTCTCTTCTTCGTGACCAAGCGTGACGCCTTCCCCACGGTGGTCCGCTGAGGGGCCTCGGCAGCACGCGCCTCAACAACTTCTATTATAGCTGTGGGACCCCTGGTTGGCCATCCCCTTGAAGGGTTCTGAACAGCGCTACGACCTGAAATGTAACGTAGGCTGGGATACGCAACCCAACTGAT
>BRZM01005511.1:0-13958 GCA_033238685.1 Lates japonicus | reverse complement strand
ATGTTGTACTTCCAGACAGTTACGTATTACATGCTCTGGGGTCACGAGTCATCTCAGCCCTGAGCAGCATACGAGAAAAAGCAACATAGGTCTAGACTGGCAGAGCGACCACAACAAAAGTGAAACATTTTAAAGTAGCTGTTACTGTCACTTCATCAGTCAAAAGCATATCCTGCAGCCAATCAAGTTTCGACCACAGACTTTATTTCATATTCTAGTGAAGCTCCTAATGTTTCCCAACATACTAAATATGTCATGCTGGATTAACAGGAGATGGTATAAATTGATGGAGGCATACAGAATTTTTCAAGCTGATGTAATGGTGGAGACATAAAAAGTTTCAGCATCTTGAGATGAATCCTTCATTCAATACGAATGGCATGTGGCTTCAAGCTGACCTTACATGGCTCCACTGTTTTGTACGTGACTTGGTCAGTGTGGAGGGCTTCTCTCCTGAAGAGCACTTCACATGTAAGATAGACATCCCAGACACGATGCTTCTTCAAGCGAACTGGTGAACTTCTCTGAGCCTGATGGCCAGTCTTGTACTGGGAATTATACTGCGCAGTAAAACCGCATCTGGTGGCCGTGTAAGTAAAACAAACGCAGTAAAAAATACTTGCAACAGGCCAGGGTAGTGCATGAGGCAGCACTCATTCCATGTGAACCCATTTGTGGCTCATGCATTATTCTGACACTGTTGTCACAAACTTCCCTCAGAACACAAATATGAATCTTTCCTGCTTTTATCCCAGAGTTTTGGGTATAGGGATAACCAGAAGGGCGCTTCATCCGTGTTGAGTGGTTACTCATTCACTGTACAATTCACCAAAACCACATTTTCAAAATAGCATCAATGCCAGCTACAACACAATGTTACAGTTTGCCTTAGAGGTCAAAATCATGTTGTTGGGATCAACTTGGGAGGAAATAAAAATCATAAATTATCCGCGCAACCGATTTGTTGTTCCCCAGAGTCTTCACCCGCAAATCCTACGATCAAAATCCCCCACTGCTCACAGCTAAAGTCAGACATCTTTCTCCTCCACACTAGGAGCGTCGAGTGCTGGCTGATGGCTATGGACAAACTGCAGCTAATCACTCCAAGTCTGATTCTACCACTCACTATGGTCCTATTAAAATATACTCTGCTGTGAAACATTAGACGAGACTGTCAGTTTAACACATTAATCATCTGATTTTCTGTCTGCTTACAGTTTCACAAGACATGAGAATGATGCCCACAGGCACCACGTCAAGTTTTACGTGACCTAGCTCAGATAATGCTCGAAATTCTTGATTTTCTAAGCAGTAAACATTTCAATTCCATTTGTTCTTTTAACTTTTTTAGTTTAAAAATCATTTTTTAAGAAATATCTGGCTGGAAAGATGATAACATATGATTTGTATTACAAAAAATCAAATTTTACGCTTATTTTAAAAGCCAATAGGAAGCATAATACTGTAGCCACTCGCTCACTAAGTAATCCTAAATTTCATGCAGCTAAAATTATGATTAAATAACCATTTTAAATTTATAAATATATAATATATTTTTTTCCCGTGTAACAATGGATGTCTGTATTGTTAGAGCTCCACGTGCACTCACCTGCTTTAAGTCCTTGCTGCTCCACATCCACTTGTGTCCGCCGCGCCACCGCCGCCGCCACCTACACCAAAGCACACGACACAGAAAAAAAAAGAGTCACAATTCACAAAATCAAAAAGCGTGGAAAGTCACAGCTCCGGCCCGTTTGACCTGCTCTGTGGCTGATCAAGAGCTGTGATTGGTCGGCGATGTAGATGCGGGTTTTGTTGCGTGTTGTTCAGACAGTGTGCCAGGCGGCTGAGAACAGGACATTTAGTGGAACATTTCTGCTGTTACGCCATGTCGGTGTTGAATTGAAGCCGGGCATCGGACCAGCTGGAAGGTGTTCATTCTCCTTTTATCTAAAGTTTTGTTTTGACAGTGGTACTTTCCTCCTTCTTTTGCAAAAACATCAGGGCACTTATTCTTTTCATGAAGCCTGATCATGGCTTTACTTTCTGTGAATTTAAATCTGCTGGCAGCACAGTGGAGACCATTATGTAAAAGCAGCATTAGACAACTTTTTCTTATTATAAAAACCGCGGCCATTACCATCGACAAGTTGTGTCCCATTCCAGAGTGCTGGGAATAATGAAACCTTGACTGATTCTTTCACCTTTTAGGAAGGTCAAAAAGCACAAAGTCAATACAGCTCCCCAGCAGCTCTGTTGGAGGTCTGTGTCAGGCTCGCGGGCACGTGAGTCAGCGGAGGCACCGTGGGCTGTTCTCCGGGTAAATCAGCCGCTCTGCTGCACTACAGCACAAAGTTCTATACATGACAAATAAAGGCAAGGAAAAGGCCACTGCAGCACAGTACAGCACAGCTCTGTGCGCCACTGTTCGTGCAGATGTCATGAATATTTCTGTCATACACACCCAGCAGCAGCAGTTACAATGTCCCGCCACATTTCTAGTTCATTTCTTGCAGACGTACCAACTCAAACGGTTTCATAGTTTTGACACGAAAGAAGCTGGTGGGTGGTTTCAGTTAAGATATCAGATCTTATTTAATTTCCTAAAAATCCCTTTTGCTGCTGTGCAGAGCAACAGAGATGAGATTATCTGCAGGTAGGGTTTAGGTCATGCTGTTTCAACATTTCTAACATTTGTATAACTATTTGTTCACCCGGAACAAGTGTCATCAACATGAAATATGACTGAAGACAAATTCAAAACTCAAAGTGACCTTCAGGCTAGATAAATCCGCAACGATTTGACTAAAAAAAATTAATATAGTTTTCGTCTGCCAGTGGATGGTATGATGGGCAGCTTTCCTTGTTCTTTGGTGTTGTAACTTGAAGCTGCGGCCAGGAAATTCCATTTAATATTCTACTCATTTATCTCTCACCCAGAGGTTTATCTAATATCTATTTTTTAACTTTTGTCTTTCCATACTATAACAGCTTTGGGGAATGAGGACTGGAATCTTCACAGGTGGCCTCAACTTTTGGCTTTAATAAAGCCAGTTTGTGCTTGGAGTGTTTTATGTTTTCCTCCATAAGTACACTGCTTGGGCAGCCTCTATACTGCTGTGGGTGTGTGTTGGGTGGAAGAACCTGCACTGCTCCCCACAGGCCCTGCTTCATTTGCTTTCATTATAACTCTCTTTTTACACCACCACACACCACCCACCACCTGCCTCCCACATCTTCTCACAGGACTCATAGACTCTCCATAAACCCTTGATTCCCTCTCAGGGCGCTGCGTCTATCCGACATCAGTGGGACTGAGAAATAAAACAGCAGCGAAAAAAAAAAAAAGCTGAAATGGGTATAGAGAATGAAAGAGAGAGAGGAGGAAAAACAGAAGAAGCAGATTGCAGAGGGTTGAATCAATGAAGCTGGTCTCTTTTTTCTCCCCTCTTTTTCTGTTTTTTCTCTCTCTCTCAAGTAGTTCACAGTGGAAAGAAAGCCTTTTGCCTGTCATAGTTGAACTCATCAAGCACCTATATTTAAGAAGGCAGGAGGAAACACCCGAGCAACACGCGTGCCACATACACACACACACACAGAAGCACACACACAGGAGGCTGAGTCGTCTTCGCCAGAGAATTAGATCCAAGCACTTCGTGCCTGCGCAGGATGCAGAGATTTAAAACGTGAAGTGTTTGGGTGGGGACCAGCAGGCATGAGCAACAAACATGCACGCTCGCTGCGCTTGGAAATACACACCAGCTACACACTACCCTGTCAAAGCTCATGAGCACCGCATTATTAATACCGAAAAAACTGAAATAATCAGTGACAGGCGCTTATGTCCTACTACATTAATACCATCATCTGCTTTTGAGTTTAGAACGACAAAGGGTGAAGCCGTGGTGTCGAATAAACGATGTGTATTTAAAAAAAAAAGAAAGAAAGGCAAAGAAAAACACGCACTAAGTCTCTTGCAGGAACAAAGCACCACGTGCAGCCGAACATCCGCGCCAGATGGCCACCAGTTAGGGTGACAGGGTCTGTATTGCTCTTCTTTAGCTCAGGACAGGACAGCACAACACGCCACACTGCAGTATCCAGCCGTGCATCGAAAATCCGCTTACCCATGACCCCACCGCCTCCGCCCTCTGACCTGAAATGCCGCCGAGCAACACATCCACATCAATCAACTATTCCTTGAAAGGCTGGATTAAGCAGCCTGATCTTGCCGTTTAGGGGTTTCAATCAATTCGTGAGATATATGAGGCGGGAGGGGAGGTGGAGGAGGATGAAGCTGTTCTGAAAGCAAATCGAGAGAAATTTTGGGTGAATCCTGGCCTCTCCTCTCCTCCTCTCCTCTACCATGGCCACTGCAGATATGGCCCCAACAGGGCTCTGGCGGTGCTTAGGAGTAAGTCTGAACGTAATCTACTTAATTTCACTCACAGCCATGTACTTTCTCACCTCCCACTGACTCACAGTGGAGAAGGCCAAACTCAGGTCCATTGTCATAAGGGCCACCTGTGTTTCCTGCTCCATTTCAAGCACAATGGCATTTTTCTCTTCTGTATTTCACTTTTATAAACATGTCTCAGTGTCTCCTCTAAAGAGCCTGTTTGTGACTGGGGCTGGCCAAGGTCATCTAGCCCTATTCATAACTAGCTTCAGATCCTGTCTCTCTTTTCATTGAAAGGTAGAAAGGCCGATGCAACCGCGGGAATGTAATAGCACAACACCATGTAATGGCATGCTGCTGCGTTGCAATTAGAGGCTGACACTCACAGTACAAACAAATCTCACCCGGCTGGCGGATAGCCTGAGCAAGCTTGAGAGCACACACATATAAATACGCGGCCAGATATTGCAGGATGCAGAGATGATCAGGAGGACAAACAGCCCTGCAGATAGACTGACTGGCCTTGGGCAGCCTGTGTGTGCCACTTTTTAACATTGGACTGAGCATAAGGTGCCGATGTGCTGTGGGTAAAAGTTATCTTAGGCATGAACGATATCTGTGGCATGATCTGAGACAACTGAACTAAAAGGAGTCTCACACAGAACGAGTCGACATGTTGAAATGTGCTTCAAAGACGAACACTTGCTACTAGATCCTGCATTTTGACGTGTAAAAAATACTGTGATTCTGTTGTAAAGCAATAATCTGTCTACGATTTTCGGTGCAGTATAGCATTTTGCTTTAGTTGCTCGGAGCGAGATGATTTGTCCAAACTGATTATTTTAAAGGAAAATTAGCATTTTTATCAATTTATAATCTATAGCCACGAGAAGAAAAGATTTAGGCTACAAAATGAACTTTATATGAACCTAAAAACACTCATTTGTTTTGTTCTCTAATGCGAAAATCTGCATGTCCTACCTGATGAATGTGTGACTCCTGTTATGACTGTCCACACACACGCACACACATAATGCCAAATAAATATTGCCACACACATCCCCATTTCAATTTCTCAAAAGAATTTAAGTCTCTATCTTTAAAAAATATATATTTAAGGCTTTCACAGAGGCTCACTGTGCACCTGAGAAACAGCCAGGAGGCACCACACAGGCCTTTTAACCATTAAAAATACATTCAGCTACTGCTGAGTTAGCTCCTCTCGGATTTCAATGAATTAATTTCATCAAAAACTTCTCTGAGGGAAACCACAGTGACACATCAGGGGAAACCGCACAGCTCTACCATATGTTCTCATGTCTTACATACACTGATTATCTCAGGGTGAACAGCTCGCTTCTAATTAAATGCACATTTTACTGAAATCTTACAAATTGCTCACTTGGAGAGCGGTGATGTTTTCAGCTGGATTGACGTGATCTGCCCGGCTGCCTATCTGTGTTTGTATCGGGGACAACAAAGGGAAAGATTATGCCTCTCTGCGAAGGGAAACTAGGGCACGAAAAAGGCGACCTCTTTTCTTGTATTGCGAGGGAGAATTTACAGCCTGGCGACCATTTCATTTTCACGTTAAGACCAGAGGATGTTTTGGGACTTGTTCTCAAATTTACAGACGATTATGTTAAGCTGTCGGGCTATTATTCCGAAAGCGCTTGTTTTTAGCACCCTGGAAACTTCCCCCCAAGGACCGTGGATCGCTTCAGTCATAACAGTGTCAACATCTACTGACCCAGTCTGGGGGAAATACACCGCTGCATGCTTACGCTTAAAAACTCCGTCTTCCTTGTCATTTTTACGCATTTCACGCAAATGTAAACCTCTAAAAAATCGTCTAAGAAGGAGAGAAGGGTAAATTTAAGACTACGCACCGATAGGTGTCAAGTTCAAGTTAGATGGTCTCTTCCTCCGGGGTGTCCAACTCCAAGTCCGCGGGCTTTATATTTCCTAGACGGTGGCTCGTCTTCTATTATGTGTCTGGACCCAGTAAGAGCAGGAAATAAAAAGCACAAAGCGACAATATTTGTAGGCTGAGAAGCAGAAAAGGTGGTCGCGTTGAATGTGTTGGGAGACAGTCTCCGAGAGCGGCTACCGGGGCCATGAAAAGAGTTGTTCCCCCCCTCTCTCCGCGTCTCTCTCGTCGGCCATCCAGCTCGGTTCAATGGGGACACACAGGCTGCAGACTGCGCCGCGCGTCCTGCGCCGCCGATGAACCAGATGCGTCAAGTTCAGCTGAGGTGAAGCCCCGTTATACAACCAGCCTGGGTGTGCGGCAGCCCGCACTATCGCGCTGCTTATTTAATGTCTCCTAAAGAGAAAAAAAGAAAAGGCACATCACATTGAAATATCTGCAAAAACCAGGCTGTGTTGAGATGATTATTAAGGGCTCCCTCACTCCCCCCCCCTCCTCCTGCCCTCTCCGCGGATCCTAAAAGCACTATTTGCTTTGGTGAACTTACCTGATGTCAGCCTTATGAAAAGGACATTTTCACCGTGTCACCCTCTTCTCTTTGGGTTTAAAGTTTCCCAAATTACCGCCGCGAAATTATAAAAATGGAGCACATCATCACTTGGGAATATCAAAGGAATAACACGGCGCTGTTTCAAGAGATTAAAAATGCTATAAAGTGCAACAAGGACACTGTAATGTCACAGTTAAAACGTCGCACACAGGCTCCAGCTCCGTCTGGGATTATTTTAGAAATAATACGCAGTGTTTTTCGTTTGTGTCACCCCCCCTCCCCACCCCCCCAACTACCATGTCTAACAGCAGGCTTCCGCATGTTTTAGCTATAAAATCTTATTTATACTAAAATATGTCTTTCAAACAGGCAGCAGGCGTCGTGTTAAAGGAAATGAACAAAACCCAGGTCCTCCTTGTCATCTTCAATAAGTCTGCGTCACCCCCCGACAGTGTTAAATCAGCTCCAATAACAGCAAAAAACACATTTAAACACAGATAAGTTCATTTCTCATGCTAGCTACAGGTCTTAGCTCCAGAGCTAATTATTTTCTGTGTATGCTGGCTGATAAAACACAGTCATGTGTGATTTAAAAGCTGCGTTTCTCACACCTGTTTGCCTGCTGTTGATGAGCCTGACTCAGATGTGCCCCGTCTTAAACAGCTGATGAAGGTGTAGTTATCCGGTTTAGAAAACCACAGGTGACTTGGAGGACAAGCACAGACTTGTTGAGTTGACCCGGTTTGCCTCACAGACACTTTATTGATTAATCAGCTGCGGAGGTGATGAGGCGAGGCAGGGCTGTTAAAGGACCAATCCGACATTCAGAAAAGTTATTAAAAATCATCCTAAATATGAAAAAAGCGACATCATTTAAGCTGCATTTTATCTCTTACGCTGGTTTATATGAGTCTTAATTTAAGTAAATGACAATACACCAGTGTTTCATGTAAGAATGTTTACCTTTGCTTTGTACTGAACAGTATTCTTATTGTTTGAGAGCAGTGGAATAAAATACAGTCATTTTAAGGAGGCTTGTAAGTGAATAACAATATTAATAGAGTAGATTTTTCACCCTCTGCGTGATCTAACAATCATATTATTTATCATATTATTATCATTTCAGATAGATAGATAGATAGCTGTTACCCTCTTTATAAAATGTGTTATTCAGCAGAGTAAAGACATCAACATATAGTGAGGAAAAGAAATGTTCCACTCAGTTTATTCTGAGGATAGACCCCTGCAGAGTCTCTGTTTCAAATGCAGAGGCAGAAATCAAAGTGCATGTTAAATAAAGTGCATCACTTTTCAGATTATAGACAGGAATCTGATAATAATTAACTTTTAATATGGACTCCCTGGAATCTTTATTAACACACTCCTCCACCAAGAAATACAGTGATGGAAATGAGTGAAGTAGTAAAAAGTTAATTATTAAATGAAATAGTTAATAAAAAAAACATCTTATTGTGGAAAATCAGTTCAGTTCATTTAAAATCATTATTGTCCTTTAAAATAACATTTGTTAACAGGGAGGGTTTTATTAAAAACATATGATGTGATCTGTTTTGTTAATAATCTGTGAGAGGAACAGAAATGCTTCACTTAAAATTAATAATAAGCTTTTTTTTAAAAAAAAAAAAAAAGAAAGGCAATGCTCTCCTGTTCAGATGAACACAGGCTTGTTCATGCAGCTGTTCATGTTCAAATCACTGTTTGTGTGTTGTTTGATTTTTTACTTCTTTTTTTTTTTTTTTTTTGGCTCTGTGTAGATGAGTCGCCGGCAGTCTGGTTCAGAACCCGCATGCCACAGGCGAGTGTATTGAGTGCTGGTTAATCTAAATATAGTATATTGAAATGCACTCACTGACCGTACTTCCTGTGTACAGTACCTATATCCATCAGCAGACATACCAGGATTAAGAGGTGTGTGTGTGTGTGTGTGTGCTCCAACAGCTCCACCTGTATGAAGTTGGTTTTAATATAGATAACAGGGATTAGAAGGTGACACAAGTTCATATTGACTGAGATTCACCTGTTGTGACTCAACACACACACACACATACACACACACACACACACACACATTATTTCTTTACATTCAAAAACTTTCACAGTAAAAAAATAAAGTTATAAAGCAGAGTGTTAATATGTGTAATAAAACTGGGTTAGAAAAGACTTCTTTTATAAATAAAGTGTCCACTTTTATTAGGTTCACTAAATACATACCATTTAGAAGCTTATTCTGAATAAATACTAAAATAAGAGTATGTAAATTAATGAGAGTTATACAATATGTAAGTTAACTATACCAGTACAAAATATTTGAAACCTTTACTGAACCTATTAGTTTTTAGAAACAATGATTTTACATAATCAATTTTTTGTGCAGCTGACTGTATTTGTTCCATACATAGACATATGATTTACTCCCCCTTTATGTAATCATATATATCATATATACATAAAATATTACACATTATGGTACCTAAAGGTGTAGGCTGATATAAGAGTTGCTATTTTAGCAAGCCCAAAAAATGCAGTGCACTTTTTTCTACTTTAATTTCATCTATAAATACTATACACATATTTTCCTTATTTTATCTTGCTTTTTTTTTTAGCGCAGTTATAATAAAATAAACACTGTTTAAACCTAGTCTTTCTTCAGCTATGACTGTTTCCTCTGCAGCGATGCTCCTCACATTTTTTACATTTTGTTTGAAATAATATTCTGAAGATACGAAAGAACGTCAAACTGAGGAAATATTTAGTGATGAACTTTTTCCTGTTCTTTGTTACTTTTCTTCCAGTTACTGAAGTGAAGTGAACAGTTACTAAATCCAAAACTCCAGTGAGACGTTGCCGAGCAGCAACTGTCAAACTTTAACAAGAATGCAAGAAAACCAAAACGCTAAGTTGTAAAAAGAAATATCACTTTAACTATGATATTAAGAGACGTTAGTCATGGTGGTGGATTTACTGTAGATATGGTATTAAGCACTTAACGTCCAAAACCTTACACCTAAATGGACTTCAGCACTCAATACTCATAAATCTTTCATTTTCTATGATTTGTACATACACTCGCTCGCATCAATTAAGAAAAAAGTATTGACAAGAGAAGAGTATTGACCCCACTATTAACATTCTTTAACGAGTTTTTATTTCCACAATATGACCCCGGCGGCGTGTCCGAGGAGGTGAGGTAAGATGAGGAGAGGAGAGAGGAGAGGATTGAATCTGTGGAGGTGGCCAGGGCACTCCATTTGGCACTACTAATTTGCAATGAGACACTCTCTTTGAGCTCTCTCCCTACCACGTCTCTAGACAGTGTGGATGGCAGCTGAGACAAAGCTAGCATTCTCCGCCACCCAAGGCCCCTCTTAGTTTTATTTCAGGCCACTGCTCTCAGACACAGACCATTCTGCATGGACTACCCACAGACAGCACCCCAGGAGACAGAGAGAGGAAGGAGCAAGCTTGGACGAGGGGGTAGGAGAGGGCGATAGAGGTGAAAAAAGTGGGAGGAGGCTTTGTTGAGGGCCAAACTGCTGTCTCTCTCTCCCCCACCGCCCTCACCACCTACCCTCCTCTCGCCTGCTCCTTCCTTGCTCGCCTTGGATGGCACCCTGGCCTGTTCCCTTCAAAACGTGCTGCAGTGCAGTGCCACGCCCCACCTAGCACCACGAAAACACTCGAGACCCGATCGATCACGCTGCTCGGGCCAGGGGAGCCGATTACGACCCTTTCCCCTCATCCATCTTTAGTTACTCAGCCGCTCCGAACAAAATCCGACTCTGGATAAGTATTCAAAATGTGTGATGAACTCCTGAGCAGCTCTGTTTGACCACTGCACATGCACCAAACAGAGAAAATATAAGGCAGGTCACATGGGAACGCACCGAGTCGATGTGCTGGATCGGAATCGCGCCCGATCCAGCTTCATTAAGTAGAACAGGCGATGACATGACAGAGCCAGATTAAATAATCTGACACTCTTATTACTTACATAAAAATATCCCAATTTGAGAGGTACAGGTTTTAATTTTGGGGAAGACACAGAATACTGATTTCAGATCGGTACCTTAAGTTAAAGTATCAGAGTCAGTACCAGGATCAGAGCATCCCTAATATCATGAACATCTGAGCTGCTGCAAAGCTTTTCTTGTCCATCTCCTCCTTTGTGATTGGTATGCACTCAATAATTTTCAATAAAGTTTTGTTTTTACAGTGTAGGTTGGCTGAGCATGCATGTTTTTACAGCAACGCCCTGTTTAAGGAAATAATGAAAACAAGTAAAGGATAAAAGATTTTCTTGGGGGGGTTACTGAGAGGAGCACATGTCCCCAGTGTAACTTATATCTGATTTCATCTTTTAGAAATCAGTGTGAGCACACATGCATGGCACTACCGCATGAATGTGTCTGCGCACCTGCGTTATCGCTTTTATTATCAGCGGTCCAGTGGAAGTACAGTAGGTTGTGGCTTGGTTGCCACAGGTAACAGGTCAATGATTACCCAGAGGGCCAAGGGTGTCCTCAGGCTCAGGTCAGAACCACTTCCCCATGAGAGAGAGGAACAACAGTGGGCTGCAGCTGCCATCTGTAACTCTAGGCCTGTGCAGTTATCAGTGTCTTATCTGCTTGAAAAGCCGCATTGTGTTCACATTGTGTAGCTGCGAGCTGTGTCGGGGCAGGGCCACGCTTCATGAGTTTATGCTGTATTTTATGCAATGAGGAACATGTTGGGTTTGTTTCTAAGGGGTCTTTTTAAACAAGGAGGTGCTACATTTTTCACATGATTATCTCATTTTCAGTTGACTGCCACGTGTTCAGCCACGACCGAATCAATGAATCAATGACTGGACTGTTGGACTTCATTACACATCAATAATGTTTAAAAGCAGACCCAAAAAAATAAAGCTAGCAAAAAATACAGAGGGGGGAAAAACTGCCTCAGTCCTCTCTTGGTTTGGGCCGATTCCCACAGGTTGTCTCACTTATTAGCTGCTTTCCTGCACTGGACCGAAGAGCACAATCCCTCTCAGTCTCACTCGAACACATAACAATGCCAGGAATGGCTGCATTTGTGCAGTACGACCATTAGGCAACATCCGACTGCCTAATTCATTCAATTTCTCCCTCTGCCATGCCAGCACAATTGGCCTGAAAGGGTGCAGGTGGGGGGCAGAGGAGGCTGGGAAGCTTGTCGCTGAAACGCAAGCAAGCTTAAGTTGGTCACACAGTTCTAACTGTTTGAGGTCTGGACGGGTTAAAGCACAGGACGCGGGGCAGACTGTTGGGAAAATTGTGTCCTTGAGGCGATCCCGGCGGGGGCTCGGTGGTCACCCTGACCCCCCACTCCGAGCTTGACCCTGGCTATATCTTTAGCAGTGAACAGTACAAATTACTGGATCGCATGGCTCTACTTTCTCCCCTCTTCAATCCCTTTTCTCGTTTCTCACTTTCTTTTTCTCCGGATGACCACAAACAGCCATTGTCACTGCAGACCACGAGAACAATTGGGTTCTTATGCTGTGGCTGGTCAGGGGATGGGAGGGTAAACTTCAGCAATGACTGCACTAAGTAAATTATAGCTCCAATGGCCTGTGTGGTTTGGAGAGGCTGCGCTTTGTGAGAGGTCCTGCAACTAAAACCACCAGTTCAGCACATTTGTTGCCTCTGCAGTGCAAAATGACGATGGCACAGCAAACACACAACTTGTTTTTTCGGCACTAGTACGGTTCACATTCATGCAAACACTCACGAACAGTTGAACGCTGTTAAGTAGCTCTTTTTGGAAAGCACTCGCACTTTTTAAACTATATTGAGTCACATCTTATGAAAACTGAATAATTGCGTGACTGCAGGGCAATGAAGGATTGCCACAGTCCTGTGCTCCCTCTCTCTCTCTCTCCCTCCCTGTTCCCTCTCTCTCAGACCGAGGCTCCGCCTGTCGACTGTCCTCCCGCGCTCCACTCGCTCCACCCTCCCGCCCTATCCCCTTTCTACATGACATCATCTGCACATCTGTCGTCCCAACAGGGTGCTGGTGACACAGACAGGCCACAAAATTAGTAGAGCTTTCTCCCTCCGCCTTTGTCACCATCTCTTTCTTCCCCCTCTGGCTCTCGGTTTCTTGCTGTTGATCTTTTTCTCCCCCGTCCCTCTGAACTCCTTCTCTTTCCCCCTCTCTCTATAGGTGCTTTTCTCTCTGCCTTTCTTTCTTCCCTTGCACACCTTTCTTTTTCTTTTTTTTTTTTTACCTCTTACACCCTCTTCTCCTTTTCTGCATTATGTCCTGTAAATAATATGGTTGCACACTACATTACATCTCCCCGTTTCCTACAATGTGGCACGTACATTTGAGCAGGCAGGAAACAGCCATTAAACTAAATGATCCATGGGCCTGACCCCAGCCTTGACCCGTGTGATTGTGAGCAAACTCAATCAGCAAGGTCAGCACTAACATGATGTGACTGTTAGAGAAGTTTTTCTCCTTGACTTTGTCTGATTTGAGCTATTAGAGCCTGCTAAAACCGGTTAAGAGGTCGTGGTTATATCAATTTGTGTGTGTATGTGTGTGAGAGAGGAAGAGAAAGAGAGTGGGAGCAATTTTTTAGTGTGTTTCGACAATGCCCAACCCATTAAGGGCCGAGTATTTTCAAGGGAATAGAAACTTACAGAAGTGTAACACATGTTTGATTCCCAAAGCCCCAGTGCAATAATTCTTCACATATGAATTACTAACAGATCAAATCGAGTTGTACTGGATCACACCAGCTGCAGTGGAATTACAGTCTTTGGTGATGTTGATGCACAAATACCATTAATTCTAAAAGTAAGTTTCTTTGAGAAAAATGAGCACTTCTCATGTTTTTTCTTCTTCATCTACGAAGGTTAAAAAGAGTGAAAAAGCAGCTAACTAACACATTTTATCTGTTATAAAAAAGTTTACAAAATAAAAAAGCAACTAACCACAATTAGGAAAATAAAAATATTGATAAGATTAGCTGTGACCGTCAGCGTGAGGATGTAAAGCGGCATCACCTTTGTTTTTGTTTTGTTTTTTGGGTG
>BRZM01005510.1:0-11082 GCA_033238685.1 Lates japonicus | reverse complement strand
TAAACTCTGATCAGGTTTTTTCTCTGATATTTTTATCTGGATCTCGGCTGTAGATGTGTTGACAGACATTGACTTCATCTTGTTTTTACACTGTTGAATGCATCATGATTTTGTTAACACTAGACTGCACAAAAACACAAGGGTCACAGGTCTCAGGAGTTAATCTGCTGGTTTGTTCACATTAACATTTGGTCTCTCTGTTCTTTAAGGATGTGTGGACTGTGAGTGCAGAGATTGGTTTTGCCACAGATCTGCATAATGGAGTCGAACTTCGTCAAATAAAAGAATATTTTGCAAAAACTATTTTTGTTGTGGGTTGCCAAGTGATTTAGTGCCTGTCAAACAATAATTTCCTTGTTGCTAACATCTCTGTCTCTTGGCCTCTCTCTCCACCTTTTACTCTTCTTCTAAGTCACCCTCTGCTGACTTTTCCCACCATCCGGAATCATGCAGCTTTGAAGGTAGGCGACATGTTCTGCCAAATCCTTATTTGCCACCACCTGTCAGTCCCACACTTACCTCTTCGTCCATGTCAAAAGCTGATTGTATTTCTCTGCTGGATTAAATACTATTTTTTGTGTGTATTAATTCAATAATCCATCCGATTCTTTTTGTGATTAAACAAAAAATAAAGAAACAAAAAAAGTATTTCATAACAGTCAGAACTAAACTAACATATCAAGTATTGTCACTCCCCAATCTCTGCTGGGCTGAGCTTGCTGTATGTTAACGGAGAGTGACGAGTTCACAGTGTAAACATGAAAAATGAATGTATTTACACATCCTGTATTCACGACTTGGTCGACTGTAATAATAGATAAGTAAATAAAGTAAAACAAAACATGAAAAACAATTGAAGGGAGTTAAAAAAGAACCAAAACTTACTTATGTTGTGTTGTTGTTTTGCAGCAGGCAGGAAGTGAAGGTGAGCTGTGTCAGGCAGACAGTCTGGGTTCAGCCGGCAGCAGCAGCACGCTTGCATCCTCCGTCATCGAGGTGGAGGCTGAACGGACTGAACTGGGCCTGACGCCACAGTTACGACCCAACCAGGAGGAAGAGGTATTTCTGACGTGACTTCTGCTTCACCTGGAAGATATTAAATGACTCTTCTTTTTCAGCACCAGTAGTAGTCAATTTTATTTCTTGTGTTATCATCTGTTTAGGAGGATGAAGAAGAGTTGATCCCCCTTAGCCCTCCTCCCACTCTGTCCATCACCGAGGAGATCCTGGAGTTCATCAACCAGAGCAGAGCCAGGGAGGGTTTCACCTCCATTCATACTGATTCAACGGTTCGACTACACTCTAATCTATATATAACATAAAAGACTCGAATATATCATCAACCAAAACCATTAGGTTTCATCATCTAGGGACCATGATTTGGACAGTAATAGAATGCTGCAGGAATGAGTGCTAAAACCTGGAAGTAAGTTAGCATGTTAGCATGTTAGCACTTCCTGTTCCCTCGTCCCAAAGTCAGTGTGTTTCTGGTTAAATGTCTGAAATAAGGTCTGTGTTTTAACACAAGCTCAAGACATTTTCAGGTTTTATTCTCCGACATAAAATGGGTCAGTAAATCCCCCACTCCTGATGTTTGGCTTTACGTGTCTTAAAAAGAGGCGGTTGCTAGCGAGTGTCTAAATGTTCTGAGAGGTTGAAGTTAACATGAAAACCCATCTACTCACCAGTCCACCTTTACAGCCTCGTTATTGTTTCTACTCATGCTCTTTCAAACTATCCTCTTTCTAGAAGAAAGGCTTTTGTAGAAGAGCTCAGAGCTAAATGAAATGACGGTTAGAGCTTAGGCGGTGAGAGCGTTGGCGTCATGTGACCTGGTGTAGTTGGTTTATAGCCTAACGTGCTTTTTACTTCTGGAGATTGATTTAGGCTTCAAACATGTAAGAACAGTAATTCATCTGTGAAGATTATCTGATCAACTAAACCTGGAAGGTTCAGAAACTTTAACTGCTCTGACAGTTTATTTTCTGGAATAATCAACTTGGCGAAATAATCCAATGAAACTTTTTGTGGAGGAGACGAGCTGATACTAACTTGGACTACAAAATACCTCATCCTACCCTCTATTTTCCAAGATACTGTCTAAGCAAGTGTTCGAGATGAATAACAAACCAGTCAACATCTTTAGACTAAAATACTATTGTTTACTTTTCCTCAGGAACAAGTCCTGGATCAGCCCAAAGACAGTCAGCCTCCACCTAACCAGACCAACTTCACCTGCCCGCTACCCCCAGTCGCTTGCCCCTCCAGCCTGAACAAATGCCACAGCTGGCCTGAGGAGCAGGAAAGAGCGAAGATGGAGGATGACGGCACCCTCCAAAGTCAGACTGGTGGCACTGGCAAGGAAAATGGACTTGAAAATGACACAAGAGTAAATGAAGTCAAAGACATTTCAGATGCAACAAGTCAAGTGGAAAAGAGGGTGGAAGCAGGTGGAGAAACACTAGGAGAGAGGGTAGTAAAAGAGAAAGAGGAGAGAAAACAAGGGATGAGAGAGGTGTTGGCGTCATCCTGGCAAACCTCAGATCTTCATCACAACTTCTCAGCAGAGGAAGAGAACATCAGCAGTTGTAATTTGCAGGGGAAGACATGAACACAGAGTACCACTTCCTCCCCAAATCCCAAGGGATCTCCTCATCACCCCATCCAGGCGACATCCACCTGGGAGGCTCTCACCTCCCGCAAGCGTGACAAGAGGTGTGAAAGGTCAGGAGGAGCGCTACTATGAGGCAGCCTTGGGGGAGGCTAGAGGATGGGCAGAGGAGGGGGAAGATGAAGAGAGAGAGGGGAGAAGGAGGGGGGCATCAAGAAAATGAAACAGTTTCTCACAGATCCCACATCCATTTGGTGAAGAGGTCTGTGTCACGCTTTGATGTCCATGGCCGCAGGGGGAGACAGAGACCGGAAGAGTGCAAGTATAAACAAGTGAGATAATCAGCGAACTGAAATAGAGAATGAGCCATTCCCCCCATCTCTTCCCCAACTTCACTCTCCAGCAGATCAGAAAATGATAGACAAGCAGATGAACCAATAATCAACTCCCAGGATTTTTGATACTGAGTCTAATCAAGACACCAAACTCTGCGGTGATACAGGACAAAGAGACCCCAGACCAAGTGGTCTGAATCACAGTCGAACCAAAACAAGCCTGTTGGAGAAAGAGTCTGAGATAAAGGACCGGCGGAAAGGTCTGCAAGGACCATTGGAGGAAGAACTGGAGGAAGCAGGAGGGTAAGACAGATTGTTGTGGCTGCTGGGGAGCAGGAGACAGACCACCTGTTACCAAACATCTCAGGTGCAGAGATGAAACAACCAAAACCAATTGCTGGAAACCAGCTGTTATGAATGGTTATGAACTTAACCAAGCAACCCCTAGCAGAGACAAGGGAAGCCACAAACAACCTCACCCTCTGTCATTTACTAGCAATGTCAAAAGCAGAGTCTCAAAACTCAGTCCATGGACCCAGAACAAACAGAGACTGGCCGAACCGTAGCCAGGAACCTTGAGGTCTTCCCAGTCCAGATAAAAGTGGGTCACGATGGTCCCGCCACTCCAGGATTGTCACATAACTTGGGCCTTGTTTGAGGCATAGGGTCAGACGTGGCGGTGTGGGTTGTTGATCGCCCTGTCGTGGACCCGATGTTGATGGAGACAAGGCGTATTCTGAGCAGGTCAAACACTGGCCAGGATGTACAGTGCCAAAGCCAGCATCATGAAGGTCCCTCGTGAAAGCGGGCCAGCACTGTACGGAACCAATGCATTAGGGGCTCAAAGTAGACTCTCTGGACACTCAGCTCAGACCCAGCTAAAAGCCAGACACTGGTTCAGACTCAAAACAGTGGCAGCAAAACAATCCAAATGGAAATTAATCAGTCGGATAATCACACAGTAAAAAGTGATCATTCTCAAGGACCAAAGTTCAGAGCCAAGCCATAACACAAACCAGGCAATCATGAGTCCAAAATAAAGAGCAGATCTAGGTCCCACAGATCATCACCAAAACCAGAACAAGACAGAATACAAGCTGGGAGGACCAGAGGATCCAGGATGAGAGTATAAAGAGGCAGAGAGGAAGCTTGACAAATGGTGGTTGGTTCAGGGTTTCTGTTGTAATTGATTCTGGATGAAGTCTTGGACTAACATTATTTTCTTTATAGTGGGTATAATCGTACTGAAGAACTGGTTCTCTCTGAATCAGAGTTTAACCTTCTTGTTCTACGTGTACGGTCATGTGTGTTTTGAGACAGCCTTCAGCCTGTCACCACCAGATGGTCCCTCCATTTGGGGACTTCATCTCCTTTGACCAAGACAGAATATTAGTCTGTGGATCCAGTGACAACTCAGACCCACCATCCCTAAGCGAAAACCCTTGACTATAGAATCATTCATTAATTCAGTTGAATGTGCTGGCCTGATCAGACATTCCTCAGTGCAGCCGGTCAGGCTCTGGTTGCTGCTCTGCACTGTAACTGTCACTTATTGGGCCGGTTTGTGGGTTCAGGGGCCTCTCTCAGGAAGGCTAATCAAAGGCAGAGGGTTTGAGACTGAGCCAAGAGAAGAGGTGGATGTGCTGGGCATGGTGGTGACATGAAGGTGTGTTGAGCTGGGTGCCGGCTGTGGTGTCAAACTGGTTAATTTCCATTTGGGTTTTTGATCGATCGTCTGGCACCAGTTGGGTCGGTTGAGTGTCAGAATTATGACCCCGGTGGTTATTGTTGGTGGATATAGATGCTGGCATATCCTATTGATGTTTGCTCAGACCATCTGATTCATCTATCAGGTCTGGGGCTGGTTCAAATGACCGGCCATCATTGCGCCTCAAAACTGGTTGGTGATCTGGTGGGACCATCGACCCGCCATCAGCTGGGAAGACCCTCAAGGTTTCCCGATGGTCTTGGCCATCCTCGGTTCTGGTCAAGTGGTTGGTTTGACCTCAGTTTTTGACATTATTTGGTGTAAATGACGAAATTGAGGGGTTGTTGTGGCTTCCTTTGGTTCTGCTGGGACATGGTTCATAACCATTCATAACAGCTTGGTTTCCGCTGGTTTGGATTTCTCCACTAAAGTTGTTGGTAACAGTGGTATCCTTGCTCCCCAGCCACAACACCATCTGCCCTCCTGCCATCAGTTCTTCCTCAATGGTCCTTTGCAGACCACCTTTCCGTTTTGTCCTTTATCTCAGACTCTTCTCCAACGAGCATTTTGATTTGACTAGATTCAGGACCCACTTGGTCTGGGGTACCACAATCACCATCTTACAGAGTTTGGTGTCAGTTAGACCTTGTGCATCAAAATCCTGGGGAGCTGATTGGTTCATCTGCTTATCTGTCATTTTCTGGATCTGCTAGGGGGCGAAGTTAGGAAGATGGGGGCGGGCTCTGTCTCTCGATGGTCTCTCTATTGATTGTTCACTTTATGCCATCCATCTCACAACAGCCGCTGACATCAAGCATGTTGAACTCCTTCCGCAAGCCGGATGGGATCTGTGGCTGTTGCCTCCTTGTCCCTCTTCTTCTTGCTCTTTCTGCCTCATCCTCTTCAGCCTCGGCGGCTGCCTCATAGTAGCTCCTGATCTTTTCAATAATCTTCTTGTCACGTTTGGTGAGGTGAGAGCCTCTTGTGGGTGGATGTCGTCTCTGGATGGGGTGATGAGGGAGATCTGGATTTGGGGAGGAAGTGGTGGCCTCTGTGTTCATGTCTTCCCTGGGTAAATTACAACTGCTGATGTTCTCTCTTTCTTCCTCTGCTGAGAAGTTGTGATGAAGATCTGAGTTTGGAGCAGGGATGACGCTCAACACCTCTCCTTCATCCCTTGTTGTCCTCTCCTCTTTCTCTTTTACTACCCTCTCTCCTTGTGTTTCTCCACCTGCTTCCACCCTCTTTCCACTTGACTTGTTGCATCTGAAATGTCTTTGACTTCATTTACTCTTGTGTCATTTTCAAGTCCATTTTCCTTGCCAGTGCCACCAGTCTGACTTTGGAGGGTGCAGTCATCCTCCATCTTCGCTCTTTCCTGCTCCTGTTGCATTGTGGGTATTTGTTCAGGGCTGGAGGGGCAAGCGACTGGGGGTAGCGGGCAGGTGAAGTTGGTCTGGTTAGGTGGAGGCTGACTGTCTTTGGGCTGATCCAGGACTTGTTCCTGGAGGAAAAGTAAAACAATAGTATTTAGTCTAAAGATGTTGATCAGTTTGTTGGTCGACCCAACACTTAAGCTTAGACAAAGGTATCTTGAAAATAGAGTGGTGCAGGGATGAGGTATTTTGTAGTCAAGTTAGCATCAGCCTGGTTCCTCCACCAAAAGCCAGTGGTTGGCTTCATTGTGTTTGGTTGTTCAGAAAATAAGCTGACAGCTAAGTTGACCTTCAGTTTAGTTGATCGAATGATCTTCTGGTGACTCCTAGTGATGTTTGAAGCTGAATCATCTCAAGTAAAAAGCGGCGTGAGCTATAAACCAACCACCCAGGGTCACATGACGTCAGCATCTCCGCCATAAGCTTCAACAGTCTTCATTTAGCTCTGACACAAAACCTTCTTCTTAGAAAGTTAGCGATAGTTTGAAAACGTAGTAGAAACATGAGCTGTAAGGTGGACTGGTGAGTAGATGGGTTTTTCATGTTAACGTCCCCGACAACCTCTGTAGTCTCATTTGAGGCACTCGTTAGCAACCGCCCTTTTTGAAACGTAAACTTCAAGCAGTGGGGGATTCTGACCCGATGCAATATGTGACATCTTCCAGACCTTGGCAATGCAGCTTTTTTTGTTGAAGGGCAGGAAACAACATGCTAGCGCTGGGTTTAGCACTGTTACCGCAACATTCTATTACTGTCAATCATAATTCGTTAATGAAACCTAATAGTTTTGGTTGATAGTATATTCGAAGTCTTTATGTTATATATAGATTGAGTATGTTGGTCAGATGATATGGATGGGTGAGCCTCCTGGCTCTGCTCTGGTTGATGAACTCAGGGATCTCAGAAGTGATGGACAGAGTGGGAGGGAGAATGAGGATCAACTCTTCATCTCTAAACAGATGATAACACAAAGTAATTGACTACTACTGGTGCTGAAAAAGAAGAGTCATTTATCTTCCAGGTGAAGCAGAAGTCACGTCAGAAATACCTCTTCCTCCTGGTTGGGTCGTAACTGTGGCGTCAGGCCCAGTTCAGTCCGTTCAGCCTCCACCTCGATGACGGAGGATGCAAGCGTGCTGCTGCTGCCGGCTGAACCCAGACTGTCTGCCTGACACAGCTCACCTTCACTTCCTGCCTGCTGCAAAACAACA
The DNA here is from genome assembly GCA_033238685.1 of Lates japonicus. Taxonomy (NCBI): domain Eukaryota; kingdom Metazoa; phylum Chordata; class Actinopteri; family Centropomidae; genus Lates; species Lates japonicus. The sequence continues at coordinate 3,781 of BRZM01005510.1, read as the reverse complement.
ACCCCACAACATAAGTAGTTTGGTTCTTTTATCATAATTGTTTTTCATGTTTTGTTTTTACTTATTTATTATTACAGACAGTCGACCAAGTCATGAATACAGGATGTGTAAATACATTCATTTTTCATGTTTACACTGTGAACTCGTCACTCCCCGTTAACATACAGCAAGCTCAGCCCAGCAGAGATTGGGGAGTGACAATACTTGATATGTTAGTTTAGTTCTGACTGTTATGAAATACTTTTTTTGTTTCTTTATTTTTTGTTTAATCACGAAATCGGATGGATTATTGGTGTGCAAAATAGTATTTAATCCAGCAGAGAAATACAATCAGCTTTTGACATGGACGAAGAGGTAAGTGTGGGACAGACAGGTGGTGGCAAATAAGGATTTGGCAGAACATAAAAGTCGTCTTACCTTCAAAGCTGCATGATTCCCGGATGGTGGGAAAGTCAGCAGAGGGTGACGAGAAGAAGAGTAAAAGGTGGAGAGAGAGGCCAAGAGACAGAGATGTTAGCAATACATAATTATTGTTTGACAGGCACTAAATCACTTGGCAACCCACAACAAAAATAAGCCTTTGCAAAATATTCTCTTATTTGATCAGTTCGACCCATTATGCAGATCTGTGGCAAAACCAATCTCTGCACTCACAGTCCACACATCCCCCAAAGAACAGAGAGACCAAAATGTTACGTAACAAACCAGCAGATTAACCTCCTGAGACCCTGTGACCCTTGTGTTTTTTGTGCAGTCTAGTGTTAACAAAATCATGATGCATTCAACAGTGTAAAAACAAGATGGTGTCAATGTCTGTCAACACATTCTACAGCCGAGATCCAGATAAAAATATCAGAGAAAAAAAACCTGATCAGAGTTTATGGTTGAAACAAGTTTTTTTCTGCTCAGTAACATTTGAGTTACAAAACACTGACGAATCATTAGGCTTTTAGATGTGTTGCATTGTTTGCAGTTTAGTTTTTGCACAGCCATGTTTAGGTGCTGAAATAAACAGTTTTAAACACTGATGACTTTACTTTGTTAGACAGTAAAATAAACCCATTGTCCCCAGATACCAACTTCATTTTTTGTCAAAAACTATTTCCTCTTCAAAGATATGGTTTAATTTTTATACTAATCAGGTCCTACTGATCACAAAAATCTTGTGAACATTAAAGATTTCAATAGAAACCACCTCATGAGTGTCAAAATGTGAAGTTGACCCAGAAACGTTCTCACCATTGGGATGAAACGCTGCTTCGATGTCTTTAGCTGGAGCTGGAAGAGAAACAAAGACTTCTTTAAGACCTGTTGGCTCAGGATTTTAGCATTTTGAGCTGATGTTGTAACAAAATGGTGTCACGTCATTCTGTCATAGGGCTAAATTAATTTTGTTAGTACTCAGTATCACTGTATCTCATCATAGGACGTGAACTTGGTCAGCTGTCGCTACAGGAAACTGGGTGAGGTTGCATTTTTCAGCACAGAAATCAACCTGTGAGGCAACCCATTGGTCCTCCGTCATGGGAACAGGTGTCCTCTCCGTTCACACACCTGTACAGGTTATCTAGTTTCTGTGAGTCATCGGGCATCTCTGTCTACCTGATTATCTCCAGGTGTCTCTATCTACCTGACTGTCTCCTGGTGCGTCTGTACGGTAGGTTTCCCTCCAGCAGTAGTGGCAGACTCTTCCTGGACTTCTCAGGTGTGTACATCAGCTCTGGAGGCTCTGGTGGGACAAACAGAGCGGAGAGACCCTCAGTTAGTCATTAAATTTTTTTCAAATTCAAACAATTCTTTACCCATAAATAGAAAATCAGTTGTGTTTGTTAAAGCTAATAAAAAGGACTTTCATGTTCATTTTCAGATGTTTAATAAATGATGACCATAATCAATAATCAGTTCAACCCTCAGTCCAATCAAATATGAATGCAGCACGAAGAAAACGACCACTAACCCTGACCTGATTGGCGCCTGCCTCTGTGATAGCCGTGGATGTCGTCCAGCCGTGGCGAGGCGGACGACTTCTTCAGGTTGTCCTGGTCGAACTGAGGAGCTGAAACACAGGAAGTGATGTCACCCCGCCATTCACAGTTGATTTATTTATGAATAAACATTAAAAATGCTCATGAGAAGAGATGTTAAAAGAATAATTGTGTGTTTGTGTGAACTCACATTGACAGAAGTTGTCTCCGAGGACCTGTCTCGCCTGGAAAGAAAGGTCGAGATTCGGTTCAGCGAAAATTTTCTTCCAACAGTTAAACTTTGGTTGTATTTGACAAGATAAATGTGTGGTTTCAAAATAGACATCCTCACAGTGACTGTCTGTTTGGGAAATTTAACTCATGTCACTTAGGGTCAAGGTTTGAAGTCCTGAACACTGAAACATTTATAGAGGTTTATGTAAATTAACAATTACAACAGCAGGGGGTGCTGTTGGTCAGTACTCTCTGTGAACCACATGTCCATGTTTGTTTAGCTTTAACAGTTCTGATAAAGGAGACTTTAGTTATTTATTACTTTAAATGAGACTATAAAATAAACATTTAATGGCACTGTAGCTGCAGAAAATTAAACATGAGTAGAGGTTTGTTGCTGAATCAACCAGGATTTGGTGGCTTTTTGTTAAAGTGAATTTTCATGTGATCAGGAGCAATGTTAAAGGACTTTGCTCCGCTCACAATTAAAACAAAAAGGTGTTTTGCAGAATTTAACCTTAACGTTGCCTTTTAAACCTGCTCTGGTGAATCTGCTGCAGCTCTGCAGGGTTCAGAGATTCTTCACATCTGATTTACAGACAGATTTTCACAAGGAACAAACGGTATTATTCAGAGAAACAAACGTAAGAATGAAAAATATTCTAAACCAAAAAGTTTGTCTTGAAATGAATCTCAGGAAAATATGAGAGCATGTGTTTCTTCCTTTTAAGGTTTTGAAGTATTCCCTCCTAATAGATTATAACTGGGCTCCTCAACAAGATCTAGCCCCCCCCCCCCCCCAACACACACACGCAGACTGTCACAGACTATAACCCCCCCACCCCCCACTACACGTTACACACATCCGGACAATCACTGCCACCTTCTAACATTTTTGCACTCTGCGCTTTACACTTTACTTTTTAATTATGTATATTTATGTTCCTTGCAAATATAGTTCTTGCTCTTCACTCTTTTTTCTTTTTTTTTTACTATAACTGTCCTTTAGCACCAATATACCAAGACAAATTCCTTGTATGTGCAAACTTACTTGGCAATAAAGTCTGATTCTGATTCTGATTCTGATTCTGATAAAGCAGTGCTCAGGACTTTAGGTCTTCCCTCTAATAATGGATCCAGTCTCCACGGATCCACCAGCAGGTGGCAGCAAAGACCAGACTACTGATGCTACATCTACTGTACTCTCATTATGACTAGTACAGTCCCTGCTGCTTCTACTATTTCTGCTGTTAGTACTACAGTAATACTACTTCTTTTATTCCTCCCCTACCTTCTGTGGGAGTGAAGCAGGATGGTTTTCTACGATCAGTCTCTTGAGGTAGTGCACCCACAGTCTCTTCTCCTCCTGGTTCTTTGTCTGCATGGGGTCACAGTGAGGTTTTATTAATGACAGAAGGAGCACAGGTGTTAGTGTACACAGTAGACAGTGTAATCTGGCTGTAATTGTGTCCTTTCCATTTAGAAATATGCATTGTTTGTTCATGTTTCTGTGCTGTGGCCCCCAAATAACCACCAAACCTGCAACTACGAAAAAATGTCATATATGCCAATATTCACTGGAT
>BRZM01005504.1:0-14551 GCA_033238685.1 Lates japonicus | reverse complement strand
ATCACATGTGTATTGCTGAAATCTTCTTTCCTGCCTGGGCAGACAGGGGATTCTTATCTTGTTGCTGGGTTTACTGCGGCCACAGTTGCAGATACAGGCTCATCAGGTGCCTGTTGTAATCAGCACTGAGGGTGTCATTATGATAAGAATTACTCCTCTAGGGAACAGCCAAGGTTGTGAGCAATCCTTACAGTTCTACAGGTAATAAGGAATCATTTACAGATTTTTACTTACAGAAGAGCCTTTCCAAAAAAAAACTTTTTAAATGGCGTGTAAGTAACAGTACTGTGTAGGGTATAATTACTATGTGTACATTTTGACGGTCATGGTCAGTAGCACATGTGCATAATCTGTGTACTAATGATGTTTGTGTATGTTCCATCTCAAAAAGAATGAAGTCAGGGTCCATGTTCATTTTCATTATCTTGACTGTCACCACACAGATCTCATTATTTGAGTCTTTTTCGAATACTTTAAGGAACTGCGAGTTGTAAAGATATTTGCCATGAGACTTGGGCTCAGAATAATCAATTAGGAGGGATGGAAGAAATATTCTACTCTCATCTCTTTACGAGCTGACTTTTTCTTTGAAACTGAGGACACAAGTCTCTACTTGTACTTGAACTCTTTTCCTCAGATTTAGGAATGGTTCAGCATTTTGGGAAACACCTTAATTTGTTTTGCTACAGAGAGTTAGATGAGCCTGTTAGATTTGTCAGAATTTGTGGCTAGGGGACACAGGAAGCAGGTGGGGAATACAGCTTAGCCTGTTGAGGCCTAAAACACACCTACTAGCTGTACAAAAAGTGACATCACACTCACACAAGGGGTTATGTGCCAGTCTATTTCTTTGGCGGGGGGGAATTTGTGGAGTTCAGAGTTTTATACTCCTCTCTCTCACTCTTTTAAGGAAAGGGAAGTTCATAGAGAGTGGGAACTGTTTTCTACTCACTGACCTCTGGGATGGTGGGAATAGATTATGAAGTGAGGGTGCCCTAGTGGCCACCACCACTGAGGACTGTGAGGCAGCAGACCGACTGACCGCCTGACTGCAGGCGATTAACAAAAGTCCTACTGCAAATTGCCCCAAACAAGCCCAGAGAGTGAAATGTCAGTAGATAGAAGGTATTTAAACTGTACTGTTGTAATATATCCTTCTCAACCCAACAATCTGTCCTTTTGGTAGGGGGTAGGGGTGGGGTAGGGGTTCTTTGCTGAGGACTGATGAAATAAGGGTCCCACCCACCCAGATGGTAACCTTGAAAATGTTTCCGACAACCTCTGCTAGCTCCCTGTCCTCACCTCCTGTGTTTTTCAGCTCGGCCCTTCTTTTCTTCTCTCGAGATTTGAAGAATAAGTCTGGGGCCTCCCCTCGGCACCCAGCCCGGGTCCACGACAGCTATTAGAGATCATAAACTTATAGTGAATGGAACTGCTGCCATCACTGGTGCAGGGTTTTGATGGTGTTGTGGGGAGTTGACCCCAGGTACAAGTAGAGGAAGGGACTGAATGGAAGAGAAAGACAGCTCTGGGCACGGCTCATTAAACAAATGTTTCTCCCCTTTGCCCCTTATGTTGGTAAGAGCTGCTGAAAATGCAGAAGGATGTTTACAGGGTCTGGCCTGGCGGTACGAGGGTTCACTGCCGTAAAATGGGAGGTTTGGGGAAAAGGCTCAATCTCCGTCATTACTGCTGTTTGACTGCCTGTGCCCTATGCATGAGTGACACGGATACTCCATCACGGCTTTGTGTGTGTGTATGTGTGTGTGTTTGGCAAGGCTTTTGACTTTTGTATGTCTTTGGCGTCCGGCTATATATTTGTGTCCCAATGAGAATGACATTCATAGCTGCATTGGTTTGCTTTTCCTTCCTGGTGGGTGTTTCAGTGTCTTGGATTCGAGTCTTATTTAAAACTTGCTGTGTGTGTTTGTTTGTGCGTTTCATTGTGTCTTTCATACATGCTTCTTATGTAGCAATGTCACAAGCAGCGAGGGGTAAAGTGCTCATTTTGACACATTCTAGAGAGCTCATGAGGGCCGGGGTCGTTGTCTGCTGTAACTTCCTGCTTGGAGACACCAAAGGTACAGCGCCTCTTATTTTAGCCTGTTGCCCCCCACACACCCTTTTAACTGTCTGTCTCGACCATCTTGCCTTTGTCACACAACATCAAACCATGTCCATACTATTGGATTGACCAACTGCCCATGGGTGAAATGAGGAACGATTGTTTGTCTCTATATGTCAGCCCTCCCAAGGAGCAGACTGGCAGTCTGTCCAGGGTGTACCCCACCTTTCACCTAACACCAGCTGGGATTGGCTCCAGCTCTGCCTGTGACCCTTAAGGATAAGTAGTATAGATAAAGGATGGATTTTGTCTCGTGTTTTGTCTTTCCATCCACTTCAGATGTCTAGCCCCAAAAGTGAGCTTGTGACCATTTTCCAGGTATATAAGGAGAAATGTAATATATGTGTATTTCTCTACAAACCTGCAGAGTAGATAGTAAATGACTTCTAAAGAAACCAGTGGTATTGAAACAGAAAAATAAACGACTACAGAGAGTGTCAGAGGTGACAGAACACAGTTTCTACCATTTATGGATGTATTAAACACTGGGATTTAGGAATCAAATATAACAAATGTATAACCTGCTAAGAGAGTCTCTCCATAAGAAAGTATTGTTGCTAGTTCAGGCAATATCATTAACTACAGTATATTACAAACAGATGTTTACATGCATCACACTGTTTTGTAGAGGTAGACACGCAGTTTATTTGCCTATAACACTTTAAGTATATTTGTCTAGCATGCAGATAGTCTGTGGGACCTTTTGCAAATGTGTAGATGGATGAAATTTACGTCACACACATCCCGTTAGCGTTATTATTAGGCCGGTGCATACTTTTTCCTTACTGCAACTTCAAATCCAACATAACTCAGAGATCATGGTAGTCAGCGCCACTCTTTGCTACTATACCTGCTGTTTATGTGGAAGGCTATGCTCCTCTCGCATGGGCATTCAGGAAAATTGTGGCTTTGTTTTAATGTAACAACCTTCAGTTAAACCAGATGATGCTTAAACCTAACTACAGACAGGACTAAGTGATGCAAACCCAGATGCTGTGACAATTTATCACTTGCTAAGCCCGCCATCCACCCTCACCACCTCTTGCTAATCCACTACATTAAACGGTGGCTTCATTCATTCATTCAAACCTGAGCAATTATATTTCATACAAAAACATATTTGTTGCATTAGGTGTATAAAAGCAGTATTTCTAGACAGGATTGCAATAGATATGTAACATCTGTCAAAGAAAAGTCCTGATGATATGATGATCGCATAGTGTCTCCTGACACCTGAATGCCTCTTTCTTGGATCACATTAACTTGCAGGAGAATATGAAACTTGGGGACCAAGTTTGTAGAGGGGAAATAGGCTTGTGCAACAACAGTGCAATGAAGCATGTGTGTTAATGAATGCTTTCGGCTGAGGCAGAGACAGAGTGCAGGACAGTGAGTGGTGCAGTCCTCTTGTGGTGCTGGGTAATAGATCTAGTGGTTCTCGTGGAGCGAGCCATGATATGGTGGGAATTAGCAGAGATGTTGATGGACGGAGAGAACACGCTACGATGACTGCTATAACATACCGTACTGCCTAGAAAAGCCGACGAATTTGATTGCTGCTCTGAGTGCTAACAATCCCTCAGTCTTATGGTTACCGAAGAGAGTTTTCAAAGCTTTCAGAGGAGAGTTTGCTTAAGGCAGAGTGCCTCTAAGTTTTTTTTCATCCAACCTTAATTAGTCAAGCAAGATGAAGAGATGGCAGTATTATTCACAACAAAGGGTGTATTGGTTATGGGAAAAGAAAGGTTGCACATTTACACCTTCAGCAGAAACTAATGGCATATCAGGGTTTGCAGGTCCACTGAACATGTTACATGTTATACTGGGGCCGGTAGACACCACCACACCTTACGCTTCCATGACAAAGAAAGAGGTACTTAAAATAAAATAGGAGTCTATGCAGACAAACCTAAAGAGAGAAATGAGGCAATTGATCATTATCTCACTGTAGATTGCCTGCTATTCATAGATGTGTGACCAAATGATTATTCTGAGATCTTCTTTTCTGATATCTAGACTATCCAAGGTTTCCCTTTACATGATCTGAAGCGGATTTTCTACAACGCCATTGTACGCTAGGCGATTGTCGATAAAAGCAGCCTGTTCAGTTAGGGGCTCTCTCAGTCTCAAGGACACAAAGAGTGCGCTTACGATCAAGGTCATGGGTGCCATAATTTGTAAGTATGCGTGGTTAGTGAAACAGCTCCTGTGGTCTGTGCACGGCCTGTTGAATCAATCTTGCACCAGTCCCAGTGTATAGACTGTGTGTGTGTGTTCTTGTCTGTCTGTATGCCTATGTGCCGATCTATGAGTTTCAGTCTGCACAGTGAGGGATCGATGTCTGGGGTCTGAAGCAATACTCTTAGTGTCTGACACCCCATCCACATCGCTCCCCATCTGTGTGTGTGTGTGTGTGTGTGCACATGCGCATGTACCCACTGAAGACATCTTCACACCGACCAACGTTGCTCTGGTGACAGGCTAGTTGGCAAGGAAACGGTGACGGCCCGTGCTAATTTGTGATGGCCTCAGACAACTATGTGTGTATGAAGGGCTGTGTGTGTGTGTGTGTGTGTGTGTGTGTGTGTGTGTGTGTGTGAGATGAATGAGGGCTTCTAATCTGTCAAGCAAGACAGGTGACCCAGTGCGCTGTTGATTAGCCCAGACAGACACGACATCGGTCATCCCTGCAGCCACCATGAAACACACTTCTGTGTGATAGAAAACCTATTCAGGACTGTCTGAAATCCATGACAGTTATATTGACTGAATGAACAATTTAGGTGACTTACCTAGAAAATGTTATTTTTAACCCAAAGTGGTCCAAAATCTAACTATTGGCAGGAGCTATCTGTAATTCTGACAAGTATTTTAATATTTTTTTATTTCTGTCATGCAATTTTTGTTCAGAGAATAAAATGATTTCAGAAAGCACTGCAGTACTGGAAGGACCCGCCTTTCCTTGCTGTTGTGTTTTGAAGCACTACAGCACTGAAGTTAAAAAGAAGACTAGAACTCTTTTGCATATAGAAAAGCATAACAGTGCAACAGATGCATAATCTGAAGATTCATTTTAGTCCCTGAATATGTGCTGCGTGTAGTCAGCTATCTGTTTTATGTTGAGGAAGACGGAGAGAATGAGAGAAGGGGGGCAGAGAAAGCACATTAGACTGCATGCGAGAGAAAGCAATTACCTGTGGCAGACTACGTGCATTTCCCATCACAGAGGACAGGAGAGCAGTGGAGAGAGGAGAGAATGGGAAATGAAAAAAGACAGAAGAGGAGAGGAGTAAAAATGGAAGATGAGGGAAAGAAAGTAGAAGGGAAGAAGAGAGAGAGGAGATACTGTGGCCAGTCAGTTCTGTCTGTGCCTACTGATAAGATTAATCTGAGTGAGTATAGTTCCACAAGTAATGCCATGAGCTTGAAATTTTTTGGCTTGATACTGGGACTTTTGACTTGGTATCACTTGCAGGAAAAGGTGATGTGTCCAGGTACGATCAGCTACTCTGCAGAGAGAGCTTTAGGAGGTGTATTTGTTTCTTGTTCTTCCCTATTATTATTTTATTTTATTTATATATTATTTTTTCATGTATTTATGTGGTTTCTCTCTCAAAACATGAAAATCAGGTGGATTGGTGGCTCTAACTTATCTGCTTATCTCAGTGTCAAATGAAAATAGATCTCTGGAAGACTTAAATGAGGCCTCATTTACCCCTCTAACACCACCCTCCTTTTTGGTTGGTGGTTGACATAAATTTAATAGTAACACCAGGCTGAAAAGCAATGTTTTACCTCGACTCTTTCACTTCTGTTTACACTCATCACTGATAGCTGTGGGATTCATTGCGTTTCAGGACTGTCAGGCTGCTTTGAAGAAAGCAAGACACCACATTTTTAAGATATCAGTTGTATCCCTTGGCCTTTATTGTGCCTGGATTATTTCTATGACGGAGTATTCATTTTGAAAATGACCAAAATGAGAGTCTAATCTACTGACACAAGTATGACATTATGTAGCTAACACTCAAAACTGTAGGGAGGTTTGCTCAACGGCACAAGACATCTTGATGACTGTAGGCAGCGAGCAACCATAAAAACTTTCAGTAACCCAGGAGCACATTTGACAGTTATGCAGCACAGACTCTATTCCGTAAGATGATGTTTCGGCATATGTGTGCCTTCTTTAGAGCTTAAAGACCAAAACAAATCACATCCATGTGAATCTTCCAGGGCACCCGGATACTAGCTTGCATATCTGGGTGCCCTGGAAGTTTAATATAACCTGCATAACTGTGAAATGTGGTTCTGTCTCTCTGTATGTTTTTATGCTTGTTTACTGCTTAAAGCAAACACACATTCTAGTAACCATTCACAGCAGTCGTAGCCTGTTAGATTAAGTTAGATATTAGTTATATAGTGCTAGTGTTCTGTGTGTGGAATAGTGATTGGTAAGATGTCAATGCAGATCTTAATTTAAAAAAAAAAAAAAAACATTTAACCAATTGGGGCAATAATAATTTTGTTACTGCTACACTACACATACCCATATAATGGGTGGATGTAAAACAGGAAATACCTGTTTGGATCCAATGGAATCCAATAAAATAATGTGCCATCAAAGCTACCTTTAAGAAGCTTATGATGCTAAATCTTTGCTGAGAATGTGTCAGATAGGGTGTAGATTGAAATCTGTAGTTATTTGTTTGGCTATAGTTGTGTTGTTATACTGTTGTCGCTCCTTATTGTTAGATTATACAGAGCACCTAGTATTTTGCCACATCCCCTCTTGTCCTTCCCAAGCGTTCTGTTCCAAACTTCACAGCCATCACCTGTTAGTGATTAGTCCTCATCTTTTGTCTCTCTTCTTCTTCTTCTTCTCCTTCCTGTGTCTCCTCCACTTCAAAGCAGAGTGGATTCGGTCTGCTCCCTGTCCTACAATAATCATCTCCTCGCACAATAAGCCAGGGAAATAACAAGTTTGAGTGCATGCTCTGTGCAGCACTTGCCCCCTCAGTCTTTCACTGGAGTTTCCCGGGGGAAAACACTGCTCCTATTCAAACATGAGTAACGAGGGAAAGAAAGGAGAGTGAGTGAGAAATTGTGGAGGAGCTGCTGTTTAATGAAAGTGGGTTATAATAGAGTGCTGTGCTGGGACAAGCGGGGTCCTCTCTCGGCTTGTTGATCTTGCTGATGTATGCTATGTCAGATTGTTGCTTAATTGACTCGGTTTGTGCCCAGCTGAAGGTTATCCTATCAAAAGCAGTAATTTTACCTGCCACCTGCCAGCAGGAGCGGTTCATTTCATTTACATGCCAGCTCTGTGCACACTGCATCACGCTGAGGTCCACCACATCTATTTATAACCCCCCTCCTCTTTTTAATAATGATTTTCAATCCTTAACCCCTGCCTTTTTTTTTCTGTCACGCTATTCACTCCTTGTTTTCTGCCAAGTCCACAACCTCTCTTCCTCTATCCTCCCACCAGTCCCTCCTCTCGGTCCTCATTCGTCTGTGGCCTTGGCCTCAGCCTCGGAGTCTAGGTGTTGTTTATGGCTGCATTAACAGGCACTGCTGTGGCATTTTGGGGGCCATTAGAAGTCTTGTTGAGGCATTAGTCATGTCTCTGAAGTGTGACGTGGGCCAGAGCACTGGCTGGGGGCCGTGACATGCATGGCGAGCTGGTCTTTATGCGAGCCAGACGGCTGACCTTTTCCCGCAAAATCCTCCGCGACGGGAGAGGTGATGTCTGGATAATTAATGGTGTGAAACCGTGGCGGCTCATCACGTCCCTCCCTTCCGCATCCCGCCCCACTCTGCTATCGCTGTGTCACTCAGCTGTCAAGTGACACCAGTGGGGGATCTGACTGGGAGGAGCACGGAGATATTGGATCTGCCCATCTGTGTTCATCCCAGGTGGAAATTTGTTCCCAGCTGAATGCAGGAAAAGTTCAATTTGAATGCTTTGATGATAATGAAATTGAAAATAGGAATGAGACTCTGAGTGACAGCTGGACTGAAGAGGGTCATCTACTTTCAGTGTCACACAAGTCAATCAAGTCAACCGTTTTTCATCAGTTCAGAGAAAAGGTGTTGTCCTCTGAGAAAGAATTAGAATAACAGTTTCCCTCTTGAGTCTGTTTTGTTAAATGCTGCAACATTCCTGCATCTTCTCCTCCCCTTCCTCTGAACAGTGCTGCTTTTGTCTGTGTAACTCTGAATTCTCTTCTCTGTCAGAGACCAATGAAACAACCCACTGGCTAATGACTGGTACCCCGTCAGCATCAGTGCCTGGCCGAGCCGGGAGCTGTCAGGTCAGACACAGACCGTGGTAGAAATTAGACCTTCTCATGTCAGATCAACCTCAGAGAGCGTGGCACTTTATTCTTACCAACTGCACTGACTGCTGTGTCGGCTTATGTGTGCAAGGCTTCACATCTCTTTCAATTTAGTTGCTATTAATGAAAAAGAATTATCTTTATCGTATTCAAACAAAATGTTCATCAGCAGACTAAGCTTGGACAAAAAAATCTGAAAGTGGTGCTTACATATGAAAATAGCTTGCATCCCCACCAGCTTTTTTTTTAGCTTGTTTTTCAAAGATCTCCTTCCATGTTCAAATGCCAAAACAATCAAAAAGGTAGTTTTGTCCCAGCAGGTTAAACCATGGCTGATTGTGACTTTTATATTTGGATGTAGCTGAATACACAATTACGTTTTTCTCCATCTGAATGAGAGAAAAAATTGTTTGATAATACAAACAGTAATTCCTGTACCACAGCAGTTGTCAGATTTATCCGCTGGAGAGCATTTGGAAAATCTATTTTTGGGAGTAAACAAGACTAAGAGTCTACTGCCATTCTAGCGGCTTTATGATGCAGTGCTTTGGCACAGTGGTGCTTTGACCTAAATGCTAACATTCTAATGACAGTGCTAACATGTTGATGTTAAGGAGGTATAATATTTATTATATGCATCATCCTAGTTTAGTGTGTTAGCAGGGTAACATTTGTTAATTAGCACTAAACACAAAGTACAGACTGAAATTTTGACCAGAGTTATTACAGTTAATCTTGAGGGGGGCATGAGTGTCAGAACCAGATTTCATGTCTGTCCATCTAGTAGTTGTCAAGACATTTCACAGAAAACCACAAACGCTAGCCTAATGGTAGCAATAAAGGAAAAGTTATAGAATTACTAGAGTAAAGTAGTGGACTAACTGGAAAAAAAAGCCTGTTTTGGTTTGCAGAGAAGTTTAATAGAACAAGAAAAGATGGGTTTTCAAAACTCTCACCCTTGCGCTGTCTCTCACAGACATACACCACACAATACTGCCCTCACTGACATCAGGATTTCCAACCATGTCCATGATGTCTGATTGCCCCACAGTGTTGACTGCAGTCTTCTGGGTCAGCTGTCAGTCTGAGTGTTTGACTTTTCACCTCTCCATCACTGCCCTGGCCCTCCCATTCAGAGCCACATCCCACTGACAAGCTGTCAGGGCCACTCAACCTGAACTAGTCTCCTATATGAGACCAAGTCTTGGCCCCACCAGTGGGGCCGATGATAAACCCCAAAACCACAGAGTATCTTCCAGCTTACAGTGACCAATAGTGCTGATAATGTACTCTTTCAGCTGTGTCAGATAATGTGACAAAAGAAAGAGTGTGTGTGTGTGTGTGTGGTGTGAGAGAGAGAGAGAGAGAACAAGACAGAGATAGAGACAAGAAAGATATCACACAGGAAAAAACCCTCGGTGTCAAGGGCATGGTCTGAAAAGCCTGATTATCATGAGAAGGTGAGTGTGTCAGTGTGTTTCTATTGTACCTGCTATGTGGGAGTGTGTGTGAGTGTGTGCGAGTGATGGCCAGTGAATGAGATGCCCCTGCTCTCGTGTGTCCTCCCTGGTGCTTCAGTGTAATTAGCGAGAGAGACTAATGAGCTTCTCCCACTCTAACGAGGCTGGCTTTTTATTAGAACTGCTAATTGCTCCATCTCAAGGGAATACCCAGGCTTTGTGTTCAGGAAGCACCAGGAAGCTGAGTAACCGTGTATGTGTTCTTTTGTGTGTGTGTAAATGACGTGATGATTTTTTTCTCTTTTATTCAAATGCTGGACTGTATGATGAAGAGTACACATTTTGTAGGTGTGATGAAATACTATGGAAGTCTAATTTGCTATAGTCAAGAGTAGATGAGATGTAGGCAACAGCGAAACCTCCTTGCAATCAAGAGACCTATAACTCTCTTCGTGGTGATTGATTGAACTTAGTTCCTTGCAAACTATTTCACCCCTAACTAAGGCACTAAATCCCCATTTGGACAGACTCTATTTCTTGGGGGGAGGTTGGGCAATTTTAGTTTTTCATCTGCTATTCAGTAATTTTGATTCCGTTTGGAGCACATGCGTACAATTTTCATTAATTACAATACTAATTACAGTGACAAATACCTATCGTTATTTTTCTCACCTGCTGGTCTGGCCAAAAATTGCCTTATCATTACTTACTTTGCATTTCTAAAGGGCATCTTTGAGTTTTGAACACCAACAGCCTGCAGTCCAGTGTGGGAACCCTTATGACTAAAGAGAAAAAGGAAAGCCATTAAAACCCTGCCAGCTCATTAAATGGGCTGTTATAATGTCAGCTACAGGTAATTACTCTGTCTTGGCTAGTCCATTTTTATACCATATAACAGATTTTATGTGTGGTGGAACAGACAATCACCTCATGCAGTTGCAGAAATTAAATTAGAAGTTGGAGTTGTATAAGAGTGAATTGAAAGCCTTGACGATCTTTACTGTAAAAGGAATTTTTCTTTTCTCTACAAGGTTTGAGTTGAAATACTACAGTACTACCATACTACAGTGTTGCCATATTGTTTGAAGTTTCAGTAAGATGTTTGTCGCACTGTAGAATATGTACCAGTGTCTAATAGTTTGTTTTGTCTGTGGGTCAGCAGATCGAGCAGATAGAGGCTGTTTTTACTGCACAGTTCTTATAATAGCAACAACTCAGTGGTGCACACTGTCTGACTCTGTGGGGGGATAGTAAGTAATTATACTGCAGGACAGGCTGCATGCTGTCTGGATTTTGCCATACCAGTTATTTAACTAGAAGATAATAATAATAACATACAGAGATTCAGTAATATGGTAAAACATTCCTTTGCTTAATAGTATATAGCATAAATTAATATTTAAGGTGAACACAGCTTTGCAGAATAATTAGAATGATTTATGTTGACTGTGTTTTGCAGATGTGTAATGTGGTAACAATAACAATATAGTGAAGCATATAGTGACAAATACAGCATATAGGGTAATGTAAATACTGTATATACATACATGGTAGTGCAGAAAATGTAAGCATGTGTGGTCAGATAGAGTGAGTTTGCGTTCCTCTCTGGTGCTAGTTAATATCAAACTGTGCTGCCAAAAGTAAGTCTCTTGGATCATAAAGACTGTGTTTATTTTTGGCACTCCCTCCTCACAACCACCTACAATATTTGCTTGCACATATGTGCACACACACACACACACACACACACACACACACACACACACACACACACACACAAATCATGTACACAATTCTGATCCTCACTCTTGTCCTCTGTGCCTCATCACATCACGCCATGCTCAAGGGCTATCTGTTGCTAGGTTGCATGTTATTGCACCCTCCATCAGTCCCGTGACGCGTGTTGCCATGCTGACTAACCATGGTCATGCGTTCTATGCCCCCTCAGTTTGGAGGATGTTATTATTAAGAACGTGTGACATTGGAAATCTTCACTGACGCCTCAGGCAGCAGCCCTTTCTTGTATTTATGCAGTGTGTTTATTGTTTCATGTCCTTGTCCACCAACATACCTTTGCTTTCAGGTAATCTGCAGTACTTGACAACTTCGATGGCTCTTTTCACATTATTTTTACCTGATGAAGAAGCCTAACAGATAGCAGAGAATGATGTTAACCATGGGGGAAAAGCCCCACCTGCTGATAACCTGCGGGTCATTGCATTCCCACGAGACAGGTCACACATGTTATGGTGCTGAATGACTGCTTCATGCCTATTACCATATTAACCTGTATAACTGTATTATTTTCCAGTGTGAAATTAGATGACTTTATGGGGGATAAGACTCTATTCTCTAAGGCTCTAAAGACTCAATTTCCTGCCCTGTCAGTTTGTGTCGCAGCACTTCTGTTTATTACATAGTGGAGAACAGAGAGTGAAAGAATGACTGGAGAGTGACTGACAGGATGACTTCATGCCAATTCAAAGCCAAAATTTTATGATTGCATGGTACAGTGTGAGCTGCTTCCTGCATAGCACCTAGGTTGTATCTTGTGTATCATGCCTGAAATGTTTATGATGTTTTTATCAAAGGTTTTAGGCTTCACTTTGTGGTGATGTAGTTTAAATTAGACAAGTTTATTGTCATCGATGTAGCTACTCATCTTTTTGTTTTTTTGCTCTTTCTTTTATTTCCTAAAAAGGTTACTTTGGAAACACATACTAGCTTTTGAGATATCACACTGGACAGATATCGAGGAGAAAAGGTTAAAAGTTTTCTCAGCACTTATTTACAAGGAATTTTAACTAAATGCGCATGAGAGTATAATGTTGTCCCACAGTTAAATGGGACCTGCAGCACTTGGGCTTCAAAAAAAGACATTTTTCTGTCTACATACTTGCATGAACTGCATAATTATCACGTCAGTATTGATTACATCGTTTTTTTTGTACATGACAGGTTATTCAGTGACGTAGGTGTAAGAGGATTTGAGGCTGGCCACCAGTTTGCTGTTAGGAGACCGGGATAGGATAGACTTACTCGCTGTCTCTCTTAATTAACTCAGGTCTCTCTTCGTTCATGCCCCACGCTTCCCTCTAGTCTGTGCTTACCGTTCCAGGCAACAGCTCTTCAGCAGTTCAAAGCTGCTGGACAGTGACCCGTATCAGTCTGGGTCAAATGTCACTGAAGTCAGCCAGGGCTGAGAGTCAGTAGTGAGGTTGATCAAATAGTCTCAGTTAACCTCCTGTCAGGTTTTTCGAGGTTTTAAGGGACTTGATGGGCAGTTGCAACTCAGGAAAACAAGTTATCAGCTTGTGGTAAATATCCTGTAATTAACCCCTGAGGTGAAGCAGATGACGTCTCTGTTTTTGCTTCCTTTCGGTCACTTGATATGACTGAATGGAGCCGGCTGAGATCACTGAAAAGTGCAATGGTAGTAAGAGTAGGTGGGAGAAGCTTTCCCAGATTTTTAAAAACAGTTATAATGGTGAGAAAATATGATATCCGCCTACTTTAAAAAAAATGTGCTGTGAGGTCTTAGACTGGTGACCTGAGGGATAGATTTCATCAAAATTTGAGTTGTTTTGAGTTTATTTTTCACTGTAGCCTTTTTGTATATTTTATGTTTGCGCAGGCTTCTTCATTTCTTTAGGCTCTTATTCAAACTTGAAAACTCCCTGACCCTTACAAACTGCCTACCCTCTGCTTCCTTAATATTCAGCTTTATGAAAATGAGGCTGAAGACAAAAAGCCTTGCATTGTGTCCAATCTGCACCCCCACCCCCCCACCCCGTACCACTTCCCCAACCCACCCACTCCTTTACTCCTCCTGCCTGCTGTCCCTCTCCCTCCCTCTGCTGTTTTTCTCCTCCACACACTGACACCAGGGTGCTCAGATGCCCTCAATATGAGAGTTGTTGGTCGTGAATGTTTTGCGGTATTATGTCTGTAGCAGGATTTGTGGTGTATGCTTATTTTAATCTGAGGGATTTGCATCACACCCCCTTTGCTGTTTGCAAAACAAGCCGTACGGAGCACAGACAATAATATAGTCATGAAAATGAAAAATGTGCAGGGATAAACATTCAGTCAAATATGGTGAGTATTCTTACATTGACAAGCTAAATATTTACTAGTGTGTGAGTACTTCATGACCAAACATCCTCTTTATTCACATTTATTCAAATCACATGATTTTTGGCATTTTTCACTATTTTCTGCCAGGTTATAAATTAATCAAGAACATATTGCAATTTTTGCTTCTTTTTTGTTATAGAGCTTTAGGAATCTTGGATGGAGAGTTGTCCTTATAGCTATGTATAATGTCCCTCTCTGCATGGACCTCCCGGTGCATCAGAAGGAAATGATCACTAATTGGAGTGAAGGGATTGGGTAAACCTTGCATGAAATTGCCATCAGAGGCCCATTGTTGAGTGTGTGTCCCTCTGTAGCTCCACCCCAGCAGCCAGCCTGTTGACTTCAGAGAGTGCTCACTCAACTATGAAGTCTGTGGTGTCGCAAAGTGGAGCGAGGGAGTGTGTGTGTGTGTGTGTGTGTGTGTGTGAGGAAAAAAACGTATGGTTGCCTGCATCTGGGAGTGACAGTAGAAGAGATAACAGGCAAATTTA
>BRZM01005497.1:0-13063 GCA_033238685.1 Lates japonicus | reverse complement strand
CCTATGATACGATTGACAATCACATCCTTTTACAGAGACTGGAGTATTTTATTGGCATTAAAGGAACTGCACTAAACTGGTCCCATCTATCTGACAGTTTGTACATTTTCACAACTCCTCCTCAATGTACACAAAAGTCAGACATGGAATTCCACATGGGTCAGTGCTTGGACCAATTCTGTTCACCTTGTATGTGCTTCCCTTGGGCAACATTATCTTGGATCACTCCATAAACTTCCATTGTTATGCAGATGATACACAACTATAGTTGTCAATGAAGCCTAATGAAACCAGTCAGTTAACCAAACTTCAGGCATGCCTTAGGGACATTAAGACTTGGATGACCAGCAATTTTCTACTACTGAACTCAGACAGAACCAAAGTTATTGTACTTGGCCCTGAACACCTCAGAAATACATTTTCTAATGATGTAGCTATGCTAGATGGCATTGGCCTGGACCCCAGCTCCACTGTAAAGAATCTTAGAGTAATCTTTGATCAGGATATGTCCTTTAGCTCCCACATAAAACAAATTTCTAGGACTGCCTTCTTTCACCTGCATAATATTGCCTTTCTGTCTCAAAAGGATGAGATGATGAAAAACTAGTCCATGCATTTGTTACTTCCAGGCTGGACTATTGTAATTCATGCCCCAACAAGTCTCCAAAGACTCTGCAGTCGATCTAAAATGCTGCAGCACAATTACTGACAGGAACTAGGAAAAGAGACCATATTTCTCCTGTGTTAGCCTCTCTACATTGGCTCCCAGTCAGTCCCAGAATAGAATTTAAAATCCTCCTCCTCACCTACAAAGCCCTTAATGGTCAGGCACCATCCTATCTTAAAGAGCTTATAATTCCCTACAATCCTACTAGCAAATTTCACTCCCAGAATGCTGGTTTGCTGGTGGTTCATAGAGTTTCCAGGAGCAGAATGGGAGGCAGAGCCTTCAGCTATCAGGCTCCTCTACTGTGGAACCTTCTCCCAGTTTTGGTCCAGGACACCCTCTGCACTTTTAAGAGTAGGTTTAAAACTTTCCTTTTTGATGAGGCTTATAGTTAGGGTTGGCTCGGGCTTGCTTGACCTATCCCTTAGTTATGCTGCTATAGGCCTAGACTGCTGGGGGATTTTCCACAATGCACTGAGATTCTCTCTCTCTCTCTCTCTCTCTCTGAGTGGGCGTGGCGAGTGAGAGTTGGCGTGCGGCAGCGTGTTGAGCGTGTGAGTGACTTTTTCTTTTTTTGTTTGTGTCATAAGTTGTTTATTTGTTGTTTGGTGGAGGGTTAGTTTGGTACTTTGGAGCTATTGTCATTTTTCTTGATAGCATGACCAAAGAGAGCCTGTACTGACACCATGCGTGAGACACCTGTAACCATGGTAACTGTACACAAAAATGTCAACAGCTAAAGCTTCAAAATGTATTGAAGACATACAAATTAAAAGTGTATGACAAAAATGAGACTACCTTGTCACTTATGCGAGGCTAACAATTGACATTGACATTCTGACAACTAAATCAAAACCACTAACCCTAACCCTAACCCTTTGATGAAAAACTTGAGCTGTATTTAGATCTGCTGACTGGTGGGAAGTCTGGTCTGTAATGGTCCCTGGTGTCTCTTCTGACTGCAGCTAATCAGGTGCATGGTGAGAGTTCATATGGAACACTGCCACCCACAGCCCGGCACCACAGAGGGGCAAATATAATCACCTCGCCTGTGTGTGAGCTATATTGAATATTTTCACCTCTTTACCCTGCCATCAGACAGCCTTTTCTGACAGGGAAACCACCACCATAAGTCATTATGGAACACCTGATTTGCTAGTCTACTGTTGTGTTATTATGTGACTTCAGTGTTTTAAAGGGTCACTTTGGAGTCACCAAAGTCACAAAATAACACATAAGGCAGGAAGTCAAAGCAGCGGTAGATGTTCTTGTCACAGAAGACTGCTTTAGAGAGAGCGATATTTTGTTTATATAACAGTAGTTTCCCTTCAGAAAAGGCTGACTGACAGCAAGGTTAAGTGGTAAAAGTATTCTAATTTCAGCATACACTGATGCCTAAAATAAATTTTGCTGCTAACCCTGTCCACTGCAGTACATTGCTTACTTTCCTGCACTAGTACTCCTGATGTTTCTCCTACAGGAGATGGTGGCCTTCTGTTGGTAATATACTGACTATGGATAAGTACCTCATATAACTCCACATCAAGTAATTTAAACTATTTTAAGTGATTAATGGAAAATTACTTACCAGATATTCCTTGATTAGGCTGTTCACGTTTTTCCCAAGGTAAATGATAAGGCACTTTAGCAGACACTCTCTTTTGAGATTCACCTCGAGGCTCTAGGTAAGAGAGCAAACATAATGTTACTATTTGTATGACATGAGGCAGATTTAGATGTACTGAGCAAGTACGTACCAGATCGAGAACTCTGAGAATATCACAAGTCTTTTCTCTTATAACTCCTCCCTTATTTCTGATTATCTGATTATGCTTGTCTAAGGAGGCCAGGAATCGAGTTTGAAGTGGAACAGTGGTGATTCTCATGAATTCGGCATTTAACTTTAAAAGACAAAACGGCACATGAAAATATTATATATGACATGTTACATTACAACTGTGTGGTTTTCACATCAAGGGCCAAAATATGCATTTTGAATTGATTTGTATCGATTTTTGTGAAAATGTTCTTGCCTCATCCATTGTGAACAATGCAGGCCACCTCTCTTTCAACTCCTCCACTCCTGATTCCTTCTCCACAATTTCCTGTCTTTGCAGTGAAAAAGTCTTGTCCATTTTGTTCTTTATCACTGCACGGTTGTTCCGCTTCTTCACTTCACTTAAAAGTGAAACTCTCTCATTTTCCAATTTGTCCGGGGTCTCTCCAGTTGGAATGTCAGGTATGTAGTTGGCCTCTCCGTTGGCTGGTAATGCATCCTCTCGAGCTTTGAACTTAAGTGAATTTGCAAGTAACTCAGAACACCCAATGCCCTTCAGCTGAGTTCTGTAGTTGCCCATTTTTGTCTTCAGCTGGTGCTTCCACCCGTAGCAACTGTTGTATGAGCCAGGTTCAGTGAGGCATGGATGCTTCTTGATGAGTGCTTCAGCAACATCACTGAAGTCAGCATCTGTTGGATAGGCTTTGTACTTGAATATCTCCTCAGCTTTCTTTTCCAGAATGTCTGACTTTGTTTTTGAATTCAGTGTCAGCCTAGTCATGTTTGACCTATACACTGCATTTCCCTTTTCTAACTGCAGTTCAGTGTCATAGCAGAATGTTGGTATTGGAAACTCTCTCGGCCACAGCTGAGTACCATATGAGGGTGTCTCTGTTTCACTGCCAGTGCAATTGTGTTGAAACATCAGTAACTTCCAAACATGGCTTGGAAAACATGGCTTGGAAATTGTACACATGTGCAGATTATACGCAATCTGAAACTGGTGCCTTTGAGCTAGTGAATACAGAACATATTTGTAACAGTTTGTATGACGGATTACTCTTTTGAAGAAGCTGTGTTTCGCTTCAAATTTCATAGTCCATAGTGCAACAAGAGGGCCATACTGGCGTATCAACTGTGGATAATGCTCCAGGTAATGATGTTTGGGCCGAATTCCTTCTTGGGGGGAAAACTTCTTGGAATACGCTCCTGTGTTCAGATATCTTGAAGTCAAGATAAGAAATAGAGTCTTCAGTGTGAAAAGGTGCAACAAGTTCCACAATGTCCTTTAACTCACAGAGGACTTGCCACAGTGGTTCATTTGAAGGAACTCTGGATCCAATGAAGAGAGGAAGAAATCTCAACAGACTCCAATTCTCATGTGCATTCCCTCCAATTGTTCTCTTTGTAGTGTAGTTGAGGGGCACAAGATGGGGACAGTTTGTCTTATCAGTCCACTTGAATGGAAATATTGTTATTGCTTCATTCAAATCATCTAATGTAAAATATTTTTTAGAAATCAGTGCAGTAAGACAAAGAGCAATTTCTACAGGGATAATTCCTTCAAAGAGATCATGAGCAATATCTGGAGGAAAACTCTGTCACACTGAAATATGACAGATTTTCTGACAGCACACACTTCCTTTTTACACCAAAATGACTAGCCAATGAATTCTCTTCAATAACTAAGATGTTAAGTATGAATGTCCTTGCTTCTTACACAAAATGCTCCTGATTTAACTTCTTTGGTTTGAATGTCTATATTGTCTGCTGTAGAAAATCTGCAAACATATTTACCTGAAAGATTTTCCACAAAGCCTGCAACACTGTGGGCCCCAAGATTGTCTGCTACTACACAATGAACAAAGCCTTTCACAGTTCTCCCCAACTTGGCAATAAACAGTCCTTGTTGTTCTACTGTAATAAGATAATCTACTACAATGTCATAACCATAGCACCTAACATCCTCACTATGAATAAGTGCAGCTAAATATTTGTTAGACAATGATGAGTGACAACTAGCAGGCAAGTTCCCCATTGCCCAATACACTCCACAGATTTTATGTTTTTTTCAGGAGGTGCCAAGGGGATTGCAGATTTCAAAATCATCTATATACAAAATAAGTGAAATAGCACACTCCTTTGACAACTGCACATTTTCTTTGTAATTAATACCATCATAAAATGATTTATATTTAATCTGATCTGACTGGACTTGATGGGGAGATTTCAAATTGATTGCATCCAAAAAGGGTTTCAGAACTTAGGATTTGCTGTAATGATTTTAGTATAGAGATGTACTGAAAGGATTTTCTGTTTTGGGAGTCAAGCACAAATTTTATTGGATCTACAATATTGAAATGTTTCTTGTAGTATGCTTTTCACTTCCAAGAAGTTGAAAGTAGGCCGTGACCACCAAAAGAAGCTGTAACTGGATTTGACTTACAAAGAGTACATGCTAGGTCCTGAAGAACAGTATCATCTACTTGATAATTACTATTCTGTAAGTACTGAGCTATGGTTTGATGGATAAGAGGGACAGAGGCAGTGCTTATTAAATAGTCGATCTCTTGCAAAAGGTCATCAATGGCGACACTAGAAACAAGATAAATATGTACTAACTTAAATAGGAGAGAGGCAACTTTGAGCTCAAAAGTGCACTCCAAGTCTTGCAGGTACATGGACAGTTGAAATAGATGCACGGATAGGAATTGTGTCGTCCATAATGTATGTGTTCAAGCATATAATGTTTAAGAAGCTCAGATCTTTGTGAAACAGAAGTGCCACAGTCTTTGCATTTACACATTCATCAGAAGACTAGGAAACAAAAACAAAAACAAAAAAAGAGAGACCCACCTTACCCATTTGCAACTTAAAGGGAAAATCTGGATTCTTTGAAGTGGGTTTTGTATGAGACACTTATCCATAATCAGTGTATTACCTACAGAAGATGGCAGTCAGCATGTTCCCAGTGTAGTCAGCTAAGCAATTTACTGCAGTAGACAAGGTCAGCAAACATATTTTCACACGTTACCATCAGACAGGCTTTTCCAATGGGAATCAGCTGTTACATAAGCCAAATATCGGTGTTTCCAAAGCAACCAGACTCTTTTAGCACAAACATATCAATAACTTTGGGTTTGTGCAAGGTAAAATTACAGTTCTTGCTTAAGGAGTCTACTTGCTTTGGAGAGACCAATATTTGGCTTATATAAAGATGAATACCATCTGCTGTAGGTAATACAATGAGTACTGCTAAGTACCTCATACAGCCCCCTTCAAATAATCCAAACTATACCTTAAATACAAAATTTACAGAATACAGCATGGTGCATTTGCATTTCATTGATAGAAACCATTAAGTTTGTGGTCAATTACCTCTTCAGCTGGTAAGAAAAGCCTATGAAGTTAGCAGATAATTGATTTTACTAATTCATAAGGAATTTAAACTTATAACTCTCACTATAAGTATCACTACTTGTCTTCAGAAATATTTTAATTGATCAAAAATTGCTGTAAATATGGAAAGTGATTTCTCTTTTGCCACAATAACAGCAATCATTGTCTTTTAACTTCAGTATTTTAGTGCACACAGCAGTTAAAGCAGTGGTTCTATTTGAAATATAGAGGACCGCTTTTCACTGCCCACTATACTGTTCCCACATCACATTTAAGTTCTTGTCACATCATCTAACCCCTACTCCCACACCTTTCAGAAATGAATTGAATTTTAATGGCAAAAGTGATGGAAATTTTATGAAACAGAACAACAGGATTGTCCAGCATGGATGTTGTAAAATAGCTTGTCATGGAGTGTATGAAGTGTATTGGTATTGAGCTGTTACCAGGGATGTGATCAACACTATAGTTGTGCGGTCAGGCACAATGAGACACATTGAGGGTTGCTTCAGTTGTAATTTATTTTATTTAATTTATTTAATTGCTTGATTAGGATGGCTGGCAATTGATGCTGGTTTTATCTAAACAGAAAATAGGCTGTAAAGCATTGTCTTTAAATTAAATACACAGGATCCAAATATGTGACTATTCTCTTTTACAATAATCAACATAATCATCATCATCATTCTGAACAGAAGTGACTAAATATCCATATACTACAAAATATTCTAAAACAAAGAGAACTCACATTTCACTCAGACAAACAACTGCTGCCAGGAGAGAGCCTAGGGTTCTGCTGCAGGGATTTCAAAGGCCTCACACCTGCACAGGCTGCTACAGCCAAAAAGGTCTGTAGATGACCTGTGATCTCAGTCAGCATTGGAGAGCACAGGTGAAAAACTGCAGCCCATATGAAACAAAAGCAAGGGGACAACACTGACTGCCATTCTCCCTGTCTGGTCCCTTGTAGCCTCATTAAAATGAATGTATTTGATCCAATGTTTAATCGGATCAGTCAATTTGTAAAAGTGATGGCAAGTGCAGAAAAGACACATGTTTAATGAAAATACAAATAGATGAAGACAGAGGGACACATTAATTGCATGAGAAAAAGCATAACACAGGGATCAAATAGGCTCATAATTTCAACCAGGGAGGGCCAGGAAAAGAAGGTTATACTTATTAACCTTTCTGAAATGGCTCATAAGCTGAGCCTTTATTGACGATCCAGGTTATGAAGTCACAGTGATTTCTCTAGGAAGCAGAAATGAAAGGTTAGACTATTCACATTAATTGCTCTGTGAGGTCACTTATCAACAGCTCCATATGCTTCAGCAGCACAGTGAGAAGAGCAAAGATAGGAGAAAGGGACAGAAAGGAGAGTTGGCCAGGCATTTGATGTTGGTGTAAGTTATGAACAAACTGTTTTTTTTTTTTTTTTTATAACACTGAGTTTTCCTATGTGTCTATGAGTCGCTTAGAAGGTGAACCTCAGAGGAACTGATTTTCCATGGATAAAATCACTGGGTGAATTCACATCAGCAAATACAATGCATTTGCACATAAATGTGTAGCTCTAACTGCTCTTGCTACTGTAACATTTCTCCTTATACCCAAGTACCACAGTTTTGCAGTATTGCCCCCAAAGACCAGTAAACTCACTTTGTGTGTAAAATCAGTGGAGTTCCCTTTTAAAGACACACAGCAACTCTCCACCTGGAATGTTTTCTTCAACCTACAAGAATGGTGGGTATATCTGGAAGAGTTTAACTGTCCCACCAAGTGTTTTTAACTGCGTCTGCAGTTTGGCATTACCTTGAACTTGCGAGCCTGATTGCTGTTGCATTTTAAGCCGCTAACCATCACTCAGCCAACAGGAGACAGTACAGTTCAAGTTACATATTTGCAGACCAGTTTTTGAGGTATGGAGCAGGAATAACAGGAACCCATTAAAGTCAATGTACCATCAGATTCCACAGCTGTTATTTAAGACAAAAATTGTCCAGTTTTGTACATTATTGCATTGTACAGTTTATTACAATAACCTGGGCTATTAAACTGGTACCACTTTATTCAGAAGTAAAATGAGCATACAGATTTACAAAGTTTCTTAGTTCAAAGTGGAAGCAGGAAGTATGTCTGTAAACTGTCACGGATGTTTACAACAGACATTCCTTATCTATAAAGGGTTTTAGAGCCAATCCCTGCTGACACTGGGCAAGAGGTGGGGTACACCATGGACAGGTCACAAGTCCATTGCAGGGCTGACATCAAACAATCATTCACACTCACATTCATACCTCCAGGCAATTTACAATATAGTATACTAATACTAATACTATGCACTGTTTCTGTGTTTCGAGATCTCTGCAATTAGTCAGTACAGTGTTATATAAGTGATTTAAGTATATGGGGGATGAAAGCTCCAAATCATTGCACTTATCAAGTATTTCTGTGATGTGTTATGTTATATTCATTAACTCCAACAGAAATATAAAATACACAGATTGTAGTCACAGAGTTATTCTGATAGGTGTTCTCTCTCTTGCTACAGATGACAACATATTTTGTAAGCAGATAAGCAGAAGCAGACCCACAGCAGCATGCATCTCTGGCTAATGACTCTGGCAATCATTAGAGCAATGTTTCTCCTCCCATTGTCTCTGGGGGAGCTGATCTGGCAGTGATGATGATGATGCACAGCAGGAACAAAGTGTAATGATTACTGTAACGGTCCTAGGTTAAATCATAAAGAAAGTGTAATGATGTTATAATAACTTTTATCCATCAAAGAGCAAAAGTATACTGTTAATGTCAAGAGAAATACGTTTATTAATTAGTTACCCATGAGATATGAAAGGCATACTGCCACTATACCAATCAATACAAACACTAACTAACCAACCAATGAACTAACACAGAGTCCTGTTTCAGGAGCCCAGCCACTGAGTAAAAACACACAAAAAACTATATGAATGCAACTAAAAGTCAAAGATGTCACCAATACATAAGAAACAACATATAAAAAATGATCAATTATCAATTATCAATACTACTTCCAATAAATCATGTCTGTGGGTCATGACAGGACCCCGCCCACCCCCACCCCAGCCCTGACAGGTCTGGCAGTTTTGTACTTTAATGTAAAGTGTCACCAACATTTCATATAGAAAATAGCAAAGCAGCATTTCTGCTCTGCAGCAAGAACAGTCATCAGCTCACCAGGGTTTCATGTTAGAGTCTGAATAGAGAGACTCATTTCCCTGATTATATTGCTAAGGCAGATATTATGATGAACTGCATTGTTGACAATAGGCACAGGGTGAGAACTATCTAAATTGTTTACACAGACACATTCTCCACGACCATATGAGGACTGCTATCAGTTTGACTCAGAGGGAATGCCTCCCCCTTTAATTCAAGCTGTGCAGGACAGAACAGCCAACACATTATTGTCTGTGTAACCAAACACTCACTCTTCCTGGAAATAAGTGATCCTTTCTTCCACACACTTTTGACAGGAAAGAGAGAATTTCCATGATGTAATTTTCTTGATATCTAAGTCTGAAATCTGATCTGATCTACCCATGACTCTACTTTTCCAGTTGCCTGGTGTAATTTCTTATCTTTAAACATAACCCCATCAACTGCAAATATCATACTCCAAACAAACTGAACTGCTAAAGATTTCATTTATCGTGATTGAA
Source organism: Lates japonicus (assembly GCA_033238685.1). Classification (NCBI taxonomy): domain Eukaryota; kingdom Metazoa; phylum Chordata; class Actinopteri; family Centropomidae; genus Lates; species Lates japonicus. The sequence continues at coordinate 3,513 of BRZM01005497.1, read as the reverse complement.
AACAATGCTGGCCTTACTATACTTCTTGAGGGTTTCAACTTTCTATTAAATAATTCCTACCAAAATCTTTTCCTACTTTTACCTGAGATCACCCCATCAGTTACAGTAGATGTAATTGAACCTCTTCTTAAAGAGCCTACCCTTCATCCAGGTGTATTAGCCAACTATAAACCCATAACAAATCTTCCCCTTGTGTTTAAGATCCTTGAGAAAACAGTCCTCAATCATCTCAAGGAAATTTAAGTCGAAAAGCAACTGGACTTAATGTTGTCTAGGAAGACGTTTCACCTCTTATCCAAGAGGCTTCATCAGTTCGTGTTGGGCTTCATCAGTTCGTGTTCGCATCTGACCAGGACTGGACTGGTCCAACTGAGTCAGTTGGACCAGTCCAGTCCTGGTCAGATGCGACCAGGCTAGGACAGTTGCTTTTCGACTTAAATTTCCTTGAGATAACTATGACCTGGATGAATGAGAATATTCACAGGCTAGTCCTCAATCAGTTGTGTGACTTTCTACAGAACAATATCTTATTTGAGGATCATCAGTCAGGATTCAGAGTGAATCATAGCACAGAGACAGCACTGGTGAAACCTCCAAATGACCCTCTAATAGAATCAGAATAATATGCAGATACACACTGTGAAGCTGAAAAAAATGTATCTTAATGTGACTCCCAGAATGCAAAGGGCATTATAGGGATAATCTCTGATTTACTTGACTGACCTGTTGTTAACCCTGGGGGTATCTGTTTGTAGTGATCCAAAAATGGAGGAGGCTGACATAGAGAGCGCTCTGTCAGCTTTTAAATTGGTTGTGTGGTGTTATTTTGGATAACACAGAGGCAAGAAAATGGTGAAAATATTGAGGATGATTGAGGCATTGGAGTCTGCAGACTAAGAGAATTACTGCAAGAAAGATTTTATTTTCACATTTTGCACTGGACTTTAGTTTACAATAAGGAAAGCACTGTAAGAAACTGGGTTTTGTGGCAATAAGATATTTGAGATAAGAGATTTTATTTTTGCAATTTACACTAAGAAGTACTAGCTCTGTGTGCACAGCTGTTCCAAAAGGCAAAAAGTAACTTGCATTATTTAAACTGTATCTGTTGGTTGAGGATTTATTATAAAGTGTTGCCAATTCCCTGACATACTCTCAGTTAATAACAACCAGGGTTTTTTTTTACATCAAATACGGAATATCAGCAGACAGCTGTTACCTCCAAAAGGAAACTGGCAAAGCAGCAGGTTTTGTGAATGCAATATTTATTCTGTACTTCTGTTGTGTACCTCACACATACAAGAACACAGAGATGGTGCAATACATGCCACAAACCTAAAAAGAAACCTAACTGTTGTAGAGTATTGTGGGAGGAAAGCAGAGCAGAGAGGAAAGAGGAGGGAAAAAAACAAAAGGAAATGAAATGACAAGTAAGTGTGGAGACAATTTCATGATAACAATGTACACCAAACTCAAAATATATCTTTGGTTTAAACACCTGTTGTTCATATTTTTGAAAAGGACACATTATTTCATCAGAGACCAATACAGAATGGTGGATTCAATTTATTTTATTTCAAGACTGTTGGTGTTTGGTAAAAGTGTCCAAATACATGTTGACCCAGGTGAAACAGGCTCAGTGCTTCCAGTGGTTGGAATGGCTTACTGCAAGGACTGACTGCAATTCTTCTCTTGCTGAATAATGTATATTAGTCAGATATACAGTAAAGGTAAATACATATTAGAACAAAATGTACTTAAAGTGTATGGTTCTTAATACAAATAAATGCAGACAAAACCAACAATTGTATATCACATTCCTCTGTGCTATAGAGTTGCATTGTTACTATTAACTATTACTATTATTGTTCCTTCGTTACCATAAACACATACACTGTAGTTCATTTTGACTCAATCCCATCATCCTGCTGTCCCAAATACTCAGCAGCAACTGTTAATTATATACTAATTAATAATCAATACACTGCTGAAAATAGCCCCTAACAAGTTCCTTAAGCAGATCAGTGTCTTCAGTAATGTTCTTACATATCACTGGATTATTATTACTGCTGCATTAACTGTTAAAGGTGCAGTTTTGGTAATCTTGAACATTTCTTCATATTTTATAAGCTGATCATGTTTTGCATGTAAAATCTTCATTTGCAATAGTAACTATATGTCAAATAACTGTAGTGAAGCCAAACACTTTACTCTGACATGTAGTGAAGCAGAATGGTGATCTGTCCAGGGTGTACCCCACCTCTTGCCCAATGTCAGCTGGGATAGGCTCCAGTCCCCCTGCGACCCTAATGTATAAGCAGTATAGATAATGGATGGATGGATGGATGTAGTGAAGTAGATGTAGTATAAAATTCAAATACTCAATTTAAGTAAAAATACCAATACTTGAGTAAATGTACTTACTTACATTACACCACTGGACAGTGTTAGCTGATCACATTAACTGACCATAGTGGAGTACTGTCCTGCTTGTGACTTTTAATTTTTGCCTCTGAGGATTCAGCAGCCATCTATACAAACTGAGTTTGAGCATGCAGATTCATTACTCAAGTTAACTTGGAGGTACACATCTGAAAGTACATAGTTTTTAATAACCGTGGAGACAGATGGAAATGCAGGGGAATGACATGTAGGAAATGGTCCAGCCAGCCCTGGGGTCAAACCAGGGACACAGTGCTCAGGGCATTCTAGCCCATGTGGTATAGGCCCTAACCATTTGGCCATTGGGTCATCCCTGAAAAAACATAGTTTTACACACTTTACACACAAATGTATTTATTAAGAAGTTCTGGTTAGTTTCAAGATGATTTAGCATGTACATATACCAGTGTATCTCACTTTACCCCACCCAACATAAATGTATTATTTAGATGGGAATGGCGCCTCTCAGTGGCTGGAATAACCTACTGCAAAAATCCTAATGTTGCTGACAGATAAGTTCTAGCTCTATATTACACAAATATAACAACATGGCATTGTCTTTTAGCACTATACAGTCTTATTCTATGAACTGAACAATTAATTCAGTCCAGTGAGGTTCATCAGGATTACTGAGCACAACAGATATATATTAACCACTATCCTACAGAACAGCCTATAACCAGTGGAGACTGGTTAAAGGCTGTAAGAGTGCAGGCAAACACCTGACAAACAAGAGACGCATGTGTTAGGAAGACACAAGCCTTGGGTAACATGTTTTATTCATCAGCAGTGTAATGTGATCTGACTCTCATCAAAGTTAGATGTGTCAGTGCAGGTGGAAGAATAAAGAAATAAACACAGCTGATTCTGTCTTCATTGTTCTCCTCCCCCACACTGAGTCTGAACAGGAAATGAAGTAGATATTATTTGCATTAGGCAGCTCCATGGTGATGTTGTCTGTGTACACACACACACACACACGCACGCATGCGCACACACACACACACACACACACACACACACACACTTCATGTAAACCTTCGTTTCCAACAGGTGAATTAGAGGAAGGCT